>CAUYLG010063506.1:0-46338 GCA_963573385.1 Cacajao melanocephalus
ACAGAAAATCAAACCCCGCGTGTGCGCCCTCATCGGCGGGTGTTGAACAATGCGAACACATGGACACTGGGAGGGAGCAGGACACACTGGGGTCTGTGGGTGGGTTGGGGGTTTGGAGAGGGACCGCACGGGGCGGGGTGGTTGGGGAGGGATAACACTGGGAGAAATGCTGGATGTAGGTGATGGGGGGATAGAGACAGCAAACCACCATGGCATGTGTGTACCTATGCAACAATCCTGCATGATCTGCTCATGTACCCCAGAACTTAAAGTACAATAAAAATAAATAAATACATTGTTTAAGCATTAATATGAAATTATTTCCAAGATTTTCCTGGGGGAAAAAATAGTATGAAATTCTATCTTCGGTGTTATAAAAAACAACATACATCTGGGTTGGCTTGAATTCTCTAGAGAGATAAAGAAGAAGCTAAAAGATAAACCTATCTTTTTCTGGAAAAATAAAGAAGAAGCTATAAAGATAAAGACAAAAAGTGGTGACATGTTTAGAGGTGGGGCAGATGGCAGTAAGAGGGGAACAGAGTATGAGGAAAGCTTTTTGTGAACTACCTTTTTTAATAGAGTTTGATTTGGAATTCTATCTTTTGAACAATTAAAGAGGATGATGCCAAAGTGCCATGTTTTCGCTCTCCAACTGTGCTCACTCATCCTTGCTTGGGTTTCTGGCTGCTTCGGGTCATGTGGAGAATGGTGAATCCCCCCCCACCCCCGCACCATTTGGATTTAGGTTCTGAGCTAAGCCTCTGCTCCAGCCCGGCCCGCCCAGAGCTAGGGTGATTGTCCTGGACCAATGATTCTCAATTGGGCCACAGGCTAGAATCTTCTGGGGAGCTTTAAAAGATCCAGACGCCCAGGCTGCACCCCAGACCAGCTACATCAGGATCTCTGGCGGGGGAGGAGCACCCAGGTGTCAGTGCATTATTGAAGGTCCCCAGGCCATTCCAATATGCACCCACGTTTGAGAAACAGTGGCTTGTTTAAAGAATAACCTCCTCATTTCACTGCACTGTCACACCCTGTCTCTGTCTTTCTCCCACTGGGACTTCACAGGGACCTAGAGTGCCCAGTAGGGCAGTATTCAAGCAGTTACTGACTCTTACTCTTACCCTAACTTAAGTAGCCTTAAATACTACATGAGCCTATCCGGAGCCATCTGTAACTAGAAATTGTCACACACAAAAAAAGACTCTCAAGAGAATATTAGAGTCCTTCAGTTAGAACCAGTTTGATAAATCAAAGACTAATACCATGAATTTAGAAATTCCTTAAGAAATTTGTGTTAATATATACAGAATATATTAGAATATATGATGAGGGGCCAGTGCAGTAGCTCATGCCTGTAATCCCAGGCAGGAGAATTGCTCGAACCCAGGAGGTGGAGGCTGCAGTAAGCCAAGATTGCAACATTGCACTCCAGCCTAGGTGACAGAGTGAGACTCCGTCTGGAAAAAAAAAAAGATGTCTCAGTGTAGTGGAGTTTGCTTTTCTCTTATTTATCAACATGTGCGTTTTTCCATGTTTAAGACCCTTTTGGAGTTCCTCTTCTATCAGTGTTCATGTGCAGCCCACAAGTGAACTGTGCTCCACAATGTTCAGCTATGACCCACTGTTTTGCTGTGGCCCACCAGCAGCCTAGAGGATATAAACATGCCCCATGTTAGCAGTTCTTCTGGAGTAGAATAAGGAGGTGGCTGAACAGGTGGACAGACCAAGAGGTAAAGCCCTTCATCCTTGACAAAAGGGACTCACGCTGTTTACTTGCCCCAAGAGGTCGTACGCGAGAGCTCAGCCATCCTGCTAATAGTAATTGAATGCATATGAAATGTAAAACATGTCTAATAGATGAAAGATGAAAGAAAGAAAGCATCAGGATGTACATTTCAAAATTACATTATAAGATAGAAGTCTTTCTACCAATATTCCTACGTATTTCTTTTTCATGAATATTGATGTGCAATTGTACCATCATTAGCAGCAATTAAAGTGTCATTTCATACTTTTTACATTTTCCTTGCATTAAGTTTCTCCAAACTGATAATTTTGGTTTTTTTTTTTGTTTTCGTTTTTGTTTTGAGACAGAGTCTCACTCTGTTGCTCAGGCTGGAGTACAATGGCTCGATCTTGGCTCACCGCAACCTCCACCTCCTGGGTTCAAGTGATTCTTCTACCTCCGCCTCTCGAGTAGCTGGGATTACAGGCATGTGCCACCACGCCCAGCTAATTTTTTATATTGTTAGTAGAGATGAGGTTTCTCCATGTTGCTCAGGCTGGTCTGGAACTCCTAAACTCAGGTGATCAGTCCACCTCGGCCTCCCAAGGTGCTGGAATTACAGGTGTGAGCCACCACGCCCAGCCCCAAACTAATTATTTTCTAACATATTCTTTGAATCTATGCTCCTATATATGTAATCTTAGTACTTTTGGCATTTTTTCCACCACCACCAAAACACAAAACAAAACAAAATAATAAAAGAACAACAACAACAACAAAAACCCCACAAAACACAAAAAAACCCTGATCTCCTCCTCTTTTATGATTCTTCCAAAGCCTTTTCTGACTTGAGAGCTTTATGTGAGCCTATTCTCTTATTTAGCTTGGTTTCTTTCTGTGTAAATTACAAGCCCTAATAAGGACTTTCTAATGACATCTACTCGATCCCGGAGGCGCCTTGCTAGACAGAGGTATCCATCTTTTCTGTTTTAAAGCATTTCTAAAGAAAGACCTTTGATTTTTCTCAATAATCTTTCCATTCCAGTATTTATAATCTCGTCATGGAAATAACTTTTCACCACCTATCTCACTGGGATGATCTCATTGACCATCTTAATGTAATTTGATGCTGATTACTTCTAAATTTTTCTTCAGTTCCCACAAATTAGTCATCAAAACATATTCACACTGTAATTAACTTGTGACTTGGATTTTTTTTTTTGTGGTAGAATTAAGAACTTGGATTTTTTTTCCCATGGTGAAAACACTCTATATTTGTTTCCCATTTAAATAACTACATTTCCAAATTCAGGCATGGAAAGAACATCACTTAAATTAATTTATATTCCAGACTCCTTCCCACCAGGCAGGAGAAAACTCAGCCCCAGTCATTGGGGAGCTTACTGTAGCCCCTTCCCTGGACCTCATGCTGGACAGTAGGGTCCCAGCAACTCAGGTAGCATCAGGGTGTCCAGAGAGCCTCTGAGGACCACTGTCCCAGCCATGTGTCAGGTCTGTGCATCTGCACTGCAACTTCCATGCCCTGCTTAGGGCAAGGGGACTGCCAGCAAGGCTGGGAGCCACAGGTGAGCTGGGGTCCCTGCTGCCTGCAAGACCAGAGACCCCTCCTTCCTTTTTAGCTTGAATGGAATCCCTTCTTTTTTCTCTTTTCCTTCAGAGGCATGACCTCTGGCTCCTCTATTGCCACAGAACACTGAACATTCTTAGGGTTTTGGCTTTTGAAAACCTGAATATCTCAGAAAATACCCACCATCCATTCCACGTTGAAAACACATCATATGTCAGGGTCTCTGCTAGGCGGTCCCTGTCCAGAGAGTTGACGGTCCATGAAAGTGCAGCCAGGATGACAGGTGAATTAATGGTACCACATTGCAAGCGCATCAAGCCCACCCATGTGGAGATGATACAAGTCTTCCAGGAGGAAGGGACTCTAAGCCGGGATCTAAAGAGGTAAGAAACAGGTGGGGGGCTCCGAGGGCAGTGGAAAAGATGGTCCCAGAAGGTTTTACTCTATAATTGTTCTTTTCAACACTCTTTGCTCAAATGTTTGTGCATTTTATGTGGCTTCTCTTTTTTTAGTGCTTTCATGATGGGTAAACTGAGTCTTCTCTATTGTCCTAAATGACAAGGAATTACAAAAGGCTGATTTGTAAATGACACAACTGATTGTCAGTTAACCCAACAAGTTTTATAATGTAACTCTGAAAAGAGCATTGGGAGGAGGAGGGGCAAACGCTGTCTTCGCAAAATAAATTCAGAGTATTTTTAGCAAAACTAGAATCAAAGTTTTGTTAATACAGGGAATATGAATTTCTCTAGTAGATCAGATTGGGGCAGGGGTGAAAGCAGGTTGTGAAGAACCTCCAAAGGAAATGATTCCTGCTGGGGAAAAGGGTGGGGGATTTCAACTATGTGCTAGGCTTGGCACAGACACACTCAGCATCCCAGCTTCTTCCTCAGCCCTCATCCTAAGGAGCAAGCTCACCTTTATCCCAACAAGGAAGTATTAAACATACTATATCAAGGCCAGGCACAGTAGCTCACGCCTGTAATCCTAGCACTTTGGGAGGCCAAGGGGGGCGGATCACAAGGTCAAGAGATGGAAATTATCCTGGCCAACATAGTGAAACCCTGTCTCTACTAAAAATAGAAAAATTAGCTGGGCATGGTGGCGGGTGCCTGTAGTCCCAGCTACTCAGGAGGCTGAGGCAGGAGAATTGCTTAAACCTGGGAGGCGGAGGTTGTGGTGAGCTGAGATTGCGACACTGCACTCCAGCCTGGCAACAGAGTGAAACTCCGTCTCTAAAACAAAACAAAAAACCACACTATACCAAAACCCACTCCTTCTACTTAGGGGTCTCTATAATTGGCCAAAGGGAAAAGCCATTGAATGACGTCTGAGACTGCAAAATGTGCAGGACACAAGAAAAGACTCAAAGGGTTCTGGAATTTAATGATAGTCATGTCTTGCTTAATGACAGGGATACATTCTGAAGAATGTATCATTAGGCGATTTTGTCATTGTGTGAGCATCACAGGGTGTACATACACCCCCCCTAGATGGTGTAGCCTACTACGTACCTAGGCTATATGGTACAGCCTGTTGCTCCTGGGCCATCAACTGGAACAGCATGTTACTGTACTGAAAACTGTAGGTAATTATAAAAAATGGTTAAGTATTTGTGTGTCTAGACATATCTAAACATAGAAAAAGTAACTGTAGGTAATTGTAACAAACGGTTAAGTATTTATATATCTAGACATATCTAAACATAGAAAAAGTACAGTAAAAATAAAAGATTAAAACATGGTATACCTGCAGAGGGCACTTACCATGAATGGAGCTTGCAGGACTGGGAGCTGCTCTGGGGGACTCACTCAGTGAGTGAGTGGTGAGAGAGCTGAAGGTCTAGGACATAACTATATGCTACTGTTGTATTAGTCCACTTTTATGCTGCTGATAAAGACATAACCAAGACTGGGCAGTTTACAAAATAAAGAGGTTTAATTGGATTCACAGTTCCACATGGCTGGGAAAGCCGCACAATCATGGCAGAAGGCAAAGAGGAGCAAGTCACGTCTTACATGGATAGCAGCAAGCGGACAGAAATGAAAGTCAAAAGAAATGGGTTTCCCCTTATCAAACCATCAGCTCTCATGAGACTTATTCACTACCACGAAAACAGCATTGGAGAAACCACCCACATGATTCAATTATCTCCCACCGGGTCCCTCCCACAACACATGGGAATTATGGTACCTACAAGATGTGATTTGGGTGGGGACACAGAGACAAACCATATCATTCTGCCCTGGCCCCTGCCAAATCTCATATCTTCACATTTCAATCATGCCTTCCCAACAATCCCCCAAAGTCTTAACTCATTTCAGCATTAACTCAAAAATCTATAGTCCAGTGTCTCATCTGACGTTGGACTTGGCAAGTCCCTTCTGCCTATGAGCCTGGAAAGTCAAAAGCAAGTTAGTTACTTCCTGAAGTAACTAACTGGCCAAAACTAAGGAGCTACAGCCCCCATGCAAGTCTGAAATCCAGCAGGGCAGTCAAATCTTAAAGCTCCAAAATTATCTTCTTTGACTCTATGTCTTGCATCTGGGACATGCTGATGCAAAAGGTAGGCTCCCATGGTCTTGGGCAGCTCTGCCTCTGTATCTCCCTAGGGTATAGCCTGCCTCCCAGCTGTTTTCACAGGCTGGTGTTGAGTGTCTGTGGCTTTTCCGGGCACACAGTGCAAGCTGTTGGTGGATCTAACATTCTGGAGTCTGGAGGATAGTGACCTTGTTCTCATAGTTGCACTAGATGGTACCCCAGTAGGGACTTTGTGTGGGGGCTCCAATCCCACATTTCCCTTCCACACTGCCCTAGTAGAGGTTCTCCATGAGGGCCCCCTCCCTGCAACAAACTTTTCTCTGGACATCTAGGCATTTCCATATATCCTCTGAAATCTAGGTGGAGGTTCCCAAACCTCAATTATTAACTTTTGTGCACCAAGAGGCTCAACACTATGTGGAAACTGCTGAAGCTTGAGGCTTGCACCCTCTGAAGCCATGGCCTTAACTCTGCATTAGCCCCTTTCAACCACAGCTGGAATGACTGGGATGCAGGGCACCAGGGCTCTAGACTGCACACGCTAAACCATTTTCTCCTAGGCCTCCAGGCCTGTGATGGGAGGGGCTGCTGTGGAGAACTCTGACATGCCCTGGAGACATTTTCTCCATTGTCTTGGAGACTAACATTTTGTTCCTTGTTAGGTATGCAAATTTCTGTAGCCAGCTTGAATTTCTCCTCAGAAAATGGGCTTTTCTTTTCTATTACATTGTCAGGCTGCAAATTTTCTCAACTTTTATGCTCTGCTTTCCTTTAAAACTGAATGCTTTTACCAGCACCAAAATCACCCCTTGAATGCTTTGCTGCTTAGAAATTTCTTCCACCAGATACCCTAAATCATCTTTCTCAAGTTCAAAGTTCCTCAGATCTCTAGGGGAGGGGGAAAATGCTACCAGTCTCTTTGCTAAAACATAACAAAATTCACCTTTGCTCCAGTTCCCAACAACTTCCTCATCTCCATCTAAGACCACCTCAGCCTGGACCTTATCGTCCACATCACTAGGAGGCTTTTGGTCAAAGCCATTCAACAAGTCTCTAGGAAGTTCTAAACTTTCCTACATTTTCCTGTCTTCTTCTGGGCCCTCCAAACTGTTCCAACCTCTGCCTGTCACCCAGTTCCAAAGTCGCTTCCACATTTTCTGTACCTTTTCAGTAATGCCCCACTCTACTGCTACTAATTTGCTGTATTCATCCATTTTTATGCTGCTGATAAAGACATACCCAAGACTGGGCAGTTTATAAAATAAAGAGATTTAATTGGACTTACAGTTCCATGTGGCTGGGGAAGCCTCACAATCATGGCAGAAGGCAAGGAGGAGCAAGTTACCTCTTACATGGACGGAAGCAAACCAAGAGAGAGAAATAAAAGCCAAGAGAAACTGCTTTCCCCTTATCAAACCATCAGATCTCATGACACTTAGTCACTACCATGAGAACAGTATGGGGAAAACCGCCCCCATGATTCAATTATCTCCCACCAGGTTCCTCCCACAACACATGGGAATTATGGGAGCCACAAGATGAGATTTGGGTGGGGACATGGAGCCAAACCATATCAACTGTAGACTATAAAAACACTGTACACTTAGGCTACTACATTGTATTAGTCTGTTTTCACACTGCTATGAAGAAATACCTGAGACTGGGTAATTTACAAAGGAAAGAGGTTTCATTGACTCAACAGTTCTGCATGGCTGGGGAGGCCTCAGGAAATTTACAATCATGGTGGAAGGGAAAGCAGGCACTGCTTACATGGCAGCAGGTGAGAGAGAACCCCAGAGGAAACTGCCATTTATAAAACCATCAGATCTCATGAGAACTTCCTCACTATCACGAGAACAGCACGGCAGAAACTGCTCCCATAATCCAATCACCTCCCACCAGGACTCTCCCTTAACATTTGGGGATTACAATTCAAGATGAGATTTGAGTGGGGACACAAAGCCTAACCATAATATACATCTATTAGAAATATTTTTCTTTGTTTACATCTTATTCTGTAAGCTTTTTCTATTTTTAGAATTTGTCTTTTTGAAGTTTTAAAAACTTTTTTACTAAAAACTAAGAGACAAACATACACACATTAGCCCAGGCCTGTACAAGGTCAGGATCATCAATATCACTGACTTCCATCCCCACATCTTGTCCCACTGGAAGGTTTTTGGGGCACTAACATGCATGGAGCTGTCATCTCCGATGGTAACAATGCCTTCTTCTAGCCACCTCCTAAAAGACCTGCTTTCAGTTATTTAAGAGTTAACCTTTTTCTTTTATAAGTAAAAGGAATAAATGTATAGTAAATGCATAAACCAGTTACACAATTGTTTGTTATCATTATCAGGGATGATACAGTGTACATACTGTCTGTGCTAGACTTTTATAGGACTGGCAGTACAGCAGGTTTGTCTAAGCATCACCACAAACTCATGAGGAATGCATTACTCTACAACATTACCACAGCTGGGACATCACTAAGCCATAGGAATTTTTCAGCTGCAGTATAACTTTATGGTACCACTGTCATATATGTGGTCTATCCTTGACCAAAACATCTTTATGTGGGGCATGATTTTATTTCCAGTGAGAAAGTTAGTAGGACCTGAGGTTAAAAAAAACAAAACAAACAAAAAAACTGAGTAGAACCTAGGTAAGGTGGCTCATGCCTGTAATCCCAGCACTTTGGGAGGCCAAGGCAGGAGGATTGCTTGAGCCTAGGAGTTCAAGACCAGCCTGGGCAACATGGCAAAAACCCATCTCTACAAAAAAATACCAAAAAAAAAAAAATAGCCAGGCATGGTGGCGTGTGCCTGTAGTCCCAGCTGCTTGGGAGGCTAAGGCAGGAGGATCACTTGAGCCCAGGAGGTCAAGGCTGCAGTGAGCCGAGATCACGCCACTGTACTCTAGCCTGGGCAACAGAGTGAGACCCTGTCTCAGACAAAAAAAAAAGATGCAAACTGGGTAAGGGAACAGGTGTATGAGAGAAGGGAGGGCCCAAAGGAGAAGGCTCAAGGAAGTGAGGGAAGGGGAAAGCTTTAGGAAGTAGAAACGGTTCATGAGGAATCCCTGGGAGATGTGCACGTGGGGCCTCCAGGGAGACCAGCCTCCTGTGAGGAAGCAACGTGAGCAGCCAGACGCCTGGTGTCCATTTCTACCTCCACGTCCCTGCCTGAGTCCCCATCCCCGGTGTAGCTTTGCTCAGTCATCTGAACCTTTGAATAAATAAAACTTCATTCTCATTGGAATCCAATGGATCCCCCCAGAGAACAGCGGGAGAGGTGGTGTCTGGGCCCAAGGAGCCCTCAGGTGAGGTGGGTCTGGCCCGGGAATTAGTTAAGTCTGCTTCGTAGGTTTCCCACGCCTGCTGTGACAAACTACCACAGGCTTTGTGGTTTAAAACAAAACAGCTTTGTTATCTGTTAGTTCTGGAGGCTGGAGGTCCGGAAACCTCGGTGTCAGCAAGACCACCTTCCTAGGGGCATGTCCGGCCTCCAGCAGGCCCTGGAGAACCCCGGCACCGCTTGGCCCATGCCCCTCATCACCCCCACTTCCACCCCTCCCGACATCACTCCTCTCACCTTGACTCCCTGCCTCCCTTTCAGAAGGACTCTTGTGGTTGTATCAGGACCACCTAGACATTCTCCCTGTTGCAAGATCTTTAAAGGAATCCCATCTGCAAAGTTTCTTTTACCATGTAAGGTAACAGTATTGCCTGATTAAGAGACCCTGTCTTCTCAGGACACTGCAGAGTCACAGCCTATCACTGAATGGGGACCAACTTGGCTGTTGGTTCTTGGGTACAGTGTTCACAGGTGAGGGGTCTGAAGTCTCAGCCACCCAGTAGCTGAGATGTCTTCACATGCAGCAGAAGAGAATATGATCTGACGATGTCAATTCCTAGCCTTTCCTCAACGCCATGGTAACAAAACACTCTCGCATAATGTTTGCGGCTGTGGCTGTGGTTTGCATTTACTCTGCCTTTACATGGGAGAGTCACATTAGGTTGTAAAACAAAGATGCTGCAGAAGTGCTAGCCTGACGGTGAGGACACTTAAGAAAGGATGGGTTTGGCCGGGCGTGATGGCTCACGCCTATAATCCCAGCACTTTCGGAGGCTGAGGTGGGTGGATCACGAGGTCAAGAGTTTGAGACCATCCTGGCCAACGTGGTGAAACCCTATCTCTACTAAAAACACAAAAATGAGCTGGGCATGGTGGTGCATGCCTGTAGTCCAAGCTACTCGGGAGGCTGAGGCAGGAGAATTGCTTGAACCCAGGAGGCGAAGGTTGCGGTGAGCTGAGATCGCGCCATTGGACTCCAGCCTGGGTAACAAGAGCAAAACTCTGTCTCGAGAAAAAAAAAAAAAAAAGAAAGAAAGGATGGGTTTGTTTTATTCGTTTTTAGTTTTTGAGACAGGGTCCTGCTTTGTGACCAAGGCTGGGATGCGGTAGCGTGATCTCGGCTCACTGCAGCCTCGATCTCCTGGGCTCAAGCTATCCTCCCACCTCAGTCCCCCACGTAGCTGGGGCTACAGGAACACACCACCACGCCTGGCTAATTTTTTATAGACATCGGGTTTGCCGCATTGCCCAGGGTGGTCTTGAACTCCTGGGCTCAAGCAATCCTCCCATCTCATCCTTCCAAAATGCTAGGATTACAGGCATGGGCCGCCATGCCTGGACTTTGTGGGTTAGTTTTAGTAACTAATTTGGGCAAGTTGCTTCGCCTATCTCATTACTTCTTTGTTGGGAAATGAAGACAATAAATCCTTTGTCTTTTGTATACCTGGATTTTTTTTTCCAAAAGCAGAATATTTGGGGGCCCAGTTTGCAAAGCACAGAGAAAGCAAAATACTGAGACATAGAATAGGGCCCATGAAATGGAGACTCTGAGCTGTGCTTAAAAACTAAACTTGGGGCACACAGAAAAATGATATAAGTCTTATAAGAGATAAGTCTTCCAGAAATATGAGACGGCAGCAAAGACAAACGCCATGGGAACAAAATGAAAATTGCAAAGTAAGTGGTAGAAAAAAAATCCAAAGAACACAATCTGGAATCTGACCTCAACCTAATAATCCTTGCTGGAAGAAAAGAAAGAAGAAAACTCATTGCCCCAACCAATAGAAGTGCTTAGATTAGGAAGGCCCCTAAAATAGGTACTCTTTAATATATTGCAGTGTGAGATTTTGATATTTAAAAGAAGAAATAATAGAAATATGTGAAAAAAATTATCTCCATTAAAATGAGTGATTCTGGGAGTTTAGATCAGAACAGGAATATTTTTTCTTTTTTTTTTGAGACGGGAGTCTCGCTCTGTCACCCAGGCTGGAGTGCAGTGGTGCTATCTCGGCTCACTGCAACCTCTGCCTCCTGGGTTCAAGCAGTTCTCCCGCCTCAGCCTCCTGAGTGCTGGGATGACAGGCATACACTACCACGCCTGGCTAATTTTTGTGTTTTTAGTAGAGACAGGATTTCACTATGTTGGCCAGGCTGGTCTTGAACTCCTGACCTCGTGATCCACCCACCTCGGCCTCCCAAAGTGGTGGGATTACAAGTGTGAGCCACTGCGCCTGGCCCAGAACAGGAATATTATTTTTTAAAGATTGTTCAATATTATATTGCAAAATCTTATTAGGATAGTATTATAAAATCAAATGGGAAAATACAAAAAGTACTTCAAGGTGCCTGTAAAACATATTACATAAAGGTTTTTCTTATTGCTATTGCTATGAATCTACATTCCTAGAATTTTTAGAGTGTTCGTAGGTTACAGAAGTGACGTTGTTAACTTCTCATCACCAGCATCTCTCTCTGCTTCTGTCCTGGCTCTTACTCACTGCCAAGGTGACCATGAACACCTAACTTAATTTCTCAGAGCCTTTGTTTCTGCATTGGTGGAGATGAAAATTACTTCCTCACACATTAATTTTGGGATGATTAAATAAAACTATATAACAAAAGTATTTATAAAATTAAATATCCTTGGCCAGGTGTGATGTCTCATACCTGTAATCCCAGTACTTTGGGAGGCTGAAGCAGGCAGATTGCCTGAGCTCAGGAGTTTGAGATCATCCTGGGCAAGATGGCAAAACCTCATCTCTACTAAAATACAAAAAATTAGCCGGGTGTAGTGGCACGTGCCTGTGATCCCAGCTACTTGGGAGGCTGAGGCAGGAGGATCGCTTAAACCCGGGAGGTGAACGTTATAGTGAGCTGAGATCGCACTACTTCACTCCAGCCTGGGTGACAGAGCAAGATTCCATCTTAAAAATAAATTAATTAATTAAATTAAATTTAAAAACATTTTTGTATTTTTAGTAGAGACATGGTTTCGCCATGTTGCCCACGCTGGTCTTGAACTCCTGAATTCAGGCAGTCTGCCCTCCTTAGCCTCCCAAAGTGCTAGGATTACACGCGTGACCTCGGCCCCCTCTTTTTTTTGAAAAAAAAAAAGAAAGAAAGAAAGAAAGGAAAAGGAAAAGAAAAAATAACAGCCTGAGGAGAACACGGTCCCGTTGGGAAGCAGTGGTGAACCCAGCCGGTATCTCGCTCCCTGGCCTTCTCCTCCCTTGGTGTTTTCTTACCTAGCTCCCTGCCGCCAGCTCTGCTCCTTCTCTGAACCAGCACAGGGAGCATCTGTGGGATTATCTGACCACCAGCCTGCACAGCCCTTTCCAGATGTGACCCTAAACTAGCCTGCCTGGGCAGCAGGACGGGGCATGAGATGGGTACCCTCTCCAAGATGGACCATGGCCCCTTCCTTGAGTCCGGAATGGAATGAAGAGAAACTATTTAGTCTCTTAATTTTCTTAATTGCTGTATATTTTTATTTTATTTTTATTTTTTTGAGAAGGAGTCACTCTGTCGCCTAGACTGGAGTGCAGCAGTGACATATCAGCTCACTGGAGCCTCCGCCTCCCAGGTTCAAGCTTTTCTCCTGCTCAGCCTTGAAAGTAGCTGGGACTGCAGGTGCCCATCACCAAGCCTGGCTAATTTTTGTATTTTTAGTAGAGACAGGGTTTCACCATGTTGGCCAGGCTGGTCTCAAACTCCAAACCTCAAGTGATCCACCTGCCTTAGCCTCTCAAAGTGCTGGGATTACAGGTTCATTCTGTAATCCTCAATTGCTGTATCATTGAGAGAAAGCAAGAACCTCTCTATAGGGCCTGCTGGGCCCTGCTAAGCATGGAAACAATGGAAGATCTTGAATTCCTTCAAGGGAAATTCCAGGTACCTAGCTAGTCTTGAGAAGTAAATGGGTAACCTAATAAGCAAAAAGAAAATAATAGCTTAAAACAATAGCCACTCTGCCGGGTGGCTCACGTCTGTAATCGCAGTACTTTGAGAGGTCGAGGTGGGCAGATCACAAGGTTGGGAGATTGAGACCATCCTGGCTAACATGGTAAAACCCCGTCTCTACTAAAAATACAAAAAATTAGCCAGGCATGGTGGCACGTGCCTGTAGTCCCAGCTACTCAGGAGGATGAGGCAGGAGAATCACTTGAACCTAGGAGGCGGAGGTTGCGGTAAGCTGAGATTGCACCACTGGACTCCAGCCTGGGTGACAGAGTGAAGACTATCTCAAAACAAACCAACAAAGAAACAACAGCCACTCAAAGAAGTTAAAATCACAAGATGTTTGGCTTCCTGTAGAAACTAAAGATAACATGTAACATATTAGTTCCCAAGTTGTTTTTCAGAACCCTGTACCCTCACCAGGTGGAAAATGCCTGCTGTCACATAGATCTCAGATAAGGGGGAAATGAGGACTGAACTCTGACCATTGTTTTTGATTCTAAATTTATTCCTGAGGGGCCCAGAGTCACATCCATAGCCCAAACCTTAGCATTCCTTTCTGCGGACCCCACGTTTTTAGACAAAACCTTGCTTCCTTATCTTATTGCAAATCAAAGAATCTCTGAATTTACCTTTGAGCTATAAGTCTCTGCTTCAAGGTCTGCCACCTTTTTGGACCAAACCAGTGTCTAACCTTCATGTACTGAGTTATAATTTTCCTGGAACTTCTGCTTTCCTAAAATGTACCCCTACCTTTAAAAACTCTAGCTTATAAGCCATCAGGGAGGTCAGGTCTTAAGTGACATCTGTCCAATTCTCCTTGCCTGGTGCTCTACAAATCAATGCTGTACTTTCTCTTGCTTCAAACCTTAGTGTGGGTGTTTGGCTTAAATGCACTGATGGAGCAGCCCTAGGCTGGGTTTGATAACATCACATCAACTGGGAGACTGTGGTTAGCATCTGCTTTCTTCCATGTAAACTGGGAAACAGAAACATTTCATTTGGGCCAGGTGAGGTGGCTCACACCTGTAATCCCAGCACTTTGGGAGGCTGAGGTGGGCAGATCACTTGAGGTCAGGCATTCAAGACCAGTCTGTCCAACATGGTGAAACCTTGTTTCTACTAAAAATACAAAAATTAGGGCAGGTCTGGTGCCTCACGCCTGTAATTCCAGCACTTTTGAGAGGCTGAGGAGGGTGGATCACCTTAGGTCATGAGTTCAAGACCAGCCTGATCAACATGGTGAAACCCCATCTTTACTAAAAATTCAAAAAGTTAGCCAGGCGTGGTGGTAAGTGACTGTAATTCCAGCTACTTGGGAGGCTGAGGCAGGAGAATTGCTTGAACTTGAGAGGCAGAGGTTGCAGTGAGCCAAGATCATACCACTGCACTCCAGCTTGGACAACAGAATGAGACTCTGTCTCAAAAAAAAAAAAAAATTAGTTTGCCATGTGAAAAAGACACAGATTTCCAGAGGAAGGGAGGCAGAGGCAAGAGACGGAAAAGTGCATTGGTTTCCCAGGACTGCTGTAGAAAGTGCCATAGTCTGGGATGGCTTAAACCACAGAAGTGTATTCTCTCTCAGTTTTGGAAGCTGGAAGTCCAAAATCAAGGTGTCAGTAGGGCCAGGTTCCCTCTGAAGGCCCCTAGAGAGACTGTGTTTCATGCTTGTCTCTTGCTTCCAGCGTGGCCAGCTGTCTTTGGCTCTCCCTGTCCAGGCTCCACCATCTCCATGTGGCCAGTTCCCCAACCTCTGTGCCTGTTTCTTCTCCTCTGAGAAGATCGCCTGTCATGTTGAATGAGGGCTCCCTTTCAAAAAAGTCTGACCTCGTTTTAACTTAATTACATCTGCAAAGATCCTGTTCCCAAATATAGTCACATTCAGAGGTCCCAGGGGTTACGATTTCAGCATATCCTTTTGGAAAACAATTCAATCCCCAACCAAAAGAGTTCTTGGATTCTCTACGGCACAGCAGGCCCTGGTTCCATCTCGAAGGCCCGGCTGTGTCCTTGCCCTGGAATCTTGCATTTCCCCAGGAATAAAGTCTGTGATCACATTAGCTGGTCAGAGCTGGTTTCCCTGCTTATTATCAACAGAGGCCTAATTCACATGCTAGGCATAGTCCAATCCCATGATTGTTCCTTCTTCTCGCTTCTGAGATGCACTGCAGCTTTTACAATTTTTCACCGAATGCTGAAGGGGCAGGGAGGGGACAGGTACAGAAACAATGCAGCTTTGTTGTTTGCTCGTACCAGTTTTTAGGGTGTATGTTCTGTTGCATTCGATATCTGAAAGTAGCATTTCCCAAACTGTATTATACAAAATGGTGTTTCGAGGAAACATGCATGCAAAAGGTCATTGTATTTTAATTTTTACTTTTTTTCTTTTTTGAGATGGAATCTGTGTTGCCCAGGCTGGAGTGCAGCAGCGCCATCTCGGTTCACTGCAACCTCTGCCTCCTGGGTTCAAGCAATTCTCCCGCCTCAGCCTCCCGAGTAGCTGGAACTACAGGCGCCCGCCACCACGACCAGCTAATTTTTTGTATTTTTAGTAGAGACAGGGTTTCACCATGTTAGCGAGGATGGTCTCGATCTCTTGACCTCATGATCCGCTTGCCTTGGCCTCCCAAAGTGCTGGGACTACAAGTGTGAGCCATTGTGCCTGGCCCAGTTTTACTTTTTATAAAACATATTATAAAAGACAAAACTGAAACCTGAGGAGTTGATCAACTTTCCCAAAGGCCCACCATCAAAACCAGAAAGGCTGAGCCTGGAAGCAAGTTCTCTGACAGTCATATTCAGTGGTAAGACAAATACCAATAGATTTTTTTTTAGAATAGCTACTGACCAAATGGTCTAATTTTTCAACTGTACACAAAGAGCCTAGCATGTGCTGGGCACTGGAACCAGACACTCCAGACACCAAGACCACCCCAGCACCTTGATATCCCTGCCTTACAAAATATAGAAATTAAAACCATTATTTTCCTTAGATTAGCAGGAAACAGACTGTCATTCAATCAAGGTCCCCCAACGGCAAACTCTATCTATGGAAGGAAGCAGAGGGGCCTTATGTCTTCATTCCGCGGTTTTCAGTGTTTTTTAACTAGCCCATATTTCCAATGTTCATGCAAATTTCATTTTTGTTCCCTCATTTATTCTAATCTGCATTTTTAGAAATAAATATTTTTGTTAAAAAACATATGTAGGCCAGGCGCAGTGGCTGATGCTTGTAATCCCAGAAATTTGGGAGGCCGAGGCAGGTGGATCACTAGTGGCCAGGAGTTCAAGACCAGCCTGACCAACATGGTGAAATCCCGCCTCTACTAAAAGTACAAAAAATTAGCCGGGCGTGGTGGTGCGTGCCTGTAGTCCCAGCTACTGGGGAGGCTGAGGCAGGAGAATTGCTTGAAACCGGAAAACGGAAGTCACAGTGAGCGGGGGTCACGCCATTGCACTCCAGCCTGGCAATAGAGCGAGACTCTGTCTCAAAAAAAAATAAATAAATAAATAAAAAATAAAAAAATTAGCTGGATGTGGTGGCAGGTACCTGTAGTCCCAGCTACTTGGGAGGCCGAGACAGGAGAATTACTTGAACTCAGGAGGTGGAGGTTGCAGTGAGCCGAGATCATGCCACTGCACTTCAGCCTGGGTGACAGAACTAATTTTTTGATTTTCTGAGACAGAGCTTTGCTCTTGCTGCCCAGGCTGGAGTGCAATGGCACGATCTCAGCTCACTGCAACCTCTGCCTCCCGGGTTCAAGCAAATCTCCTGCCTTGGCCTCCTGAGTAGATAGGATTATAGGCATCCGCCACCATGCTTGGCTAACTTTTTTTGTATTTATCACTGTAGCCCCGACCTCCTGGGCTCAAGCCACCCTCCCACTTTAGCCTCCTAAGTAGCTGGAACTATGGATGCATGCCACCATACTCGACTAATTTTTGAAAATTGTTTTTTGGAGACAGGGTCTCATACTATGTTGCCCAGGCTGGTCTCAAACTCCTGGTCTCAAACAATTGTCCTGCCTTGGCCTCCCAGTGCTGGGATTACAGGCATAAGCCACTATACCTGCCCCTGGCCCCAAATCTTGATAACTTAATCAAGACTTTGTTTTATGGAACTCTATTCTACTATTCTTTCTATTTTTGTTTGAAAATGTTTGTACTAAATTTTAAAAATACATGTTATTAAAATACTGGTAGTAATTATCACATGTAACCTGTCTTTATCATGTGATAACAATGTAAACTCAAAAATGCATTTTGCATTGGACAGTTACTCAAGTGAGTTCCTGCTGTTCTTAGGTATGGCAGAGAGTTTTAATTTGATAAAGTTTTTAAAGCACATCCCAGACATCATATCATTTCACCTATACATCCTTCAAAAGGGTTTAATCAAATCAGAAAAAAAAATCCTTGATTCATGGAATTTTCATTCTGATGGGGTAGGGTTTGGGGAGACAATAAGCAAATAAATATACATGTTGGGACAACTAAATTCCCTTCAAAGACTCAAGTTCCCCGTAAGTTGTAAATCATCCTATCCCCTCTCTTCTGATTTTTTTTCATAAATCACACATTTACCCTATTTGGAAAAGTCTAAGTCTTAGCCAATCAGGATCAGCTTAGATTGTGCAGGTCCAACCCCAGCCAATAGGGGACAGACATAGAAACAGGAACAGTGTTAGGGTTAAAAACTCCTTCCTTTGTTCAATGTGCGCCTGCGATTGTAACTGGCACAGGCAGCACCCTTCTGCAGAAGTGAACTTTGCCTTGCTGAGAAACTTTTCTTCTGAGTGGGGGTCTTCCCCTGTGGCACCAAGAGCTTATTTCTAACAATACATCTATCAGGTGGAAAGTACTGACAACAAAAATGAAGCCAGGTGAGGGAACAGAGAACAGCAGAGTGGGTGCAAGTTCACCCCGGGCTGGAGTGATGGTTAATTGTATGTGTCAACCTTGCTAGGTCACAGAATGCCCTCGCATTTGGTCAAACGTTATTCCAGGTGTTTCAGTGAGGGTGTTGGGGATGAGATTAACATTTAAATCAGCAGACGGAGGAAAGCAGGCTGCCTTCTCTGATATGGTTGTACCTCATCCAGTCAGTTGAAGGACTGAACAGAACAAACAGGTAGAGCCCCTTGTAAGCCAGAGAGAGAATTCCTCTTGCTTGAGGGCCTTGGAACCAGAACATTGGCTTTTTCTCTGCCTTCAGACACAGACAGAAACATGGCTCTTCCCACGTCTTGAGCGGGCTGGCCTCTTTTTCTTTCTTTTTTTTTTTTTTAAGACAGGTTCTCACTCTGTTGCCCAGGCTGGGGTGTAGTGGTGCAATCACTGCTCACTGCAGCCTTGACCTCCCTGGGCTCAGCTGATCCTCCTGCCTCAGTAGCTGGGACTACAGGGGCACACGACCATGCCTGACCAATTTTTGTATTTTTTTGTAGAGATGGAGTTTCACCATGTTGCCTAGGCTGGTCTCAAACTCCCGGGTTCCAGTGATTGATCTGCCTGCCTCAGCCTCCCAAAGTACTGGGATTACAGGGATGAGACACCGTACCCAGCCCAGCCTCTCGACTGGAATGACAATATGGTGTTCCTGGGTCTCCAGCTTGCTGACTCCCCCTGCAGGTCTTGGGACTTGCCAGCTTCCATGATTGCATGAGCCAGTTCCTTACAATAAACCTCTCTTTCCATATACATACATCCTATTGGTTCTGTCCTTTCTGGAAAACCCTGACCAATACAGGTGGTTGAGCAAGGATTTTCAACAGAGACCTGAGTGAGGTGAGCACACAACCCACACGTTATGTAGGGAAAGGTGGTCCAGGCAAAGGGAACCAGATGTGCCCATGAGTTTGGAGATAGTAGTAAGGGGAAGAGGGAGAGGCAATGAGGTCACGGAAGCACCCAGACCAGGTGATGGAGGGCTGCGTCAGGATCCCCAAGACCGCCCCCAGGTTCAGCAATTCACTAGAAGGCCACAGGACTCAGCATGAAGCCAGACTCGCACCTATGAGACTTATTCCAGAGAAGGGATCCCAAGCAAAATCAGCAGAGGGAAACGGTACATAGGGCAGAGTCAGGGAAACCAGGTGCCAGCTTCCAGAGCCCTCTCCCCAGGGCATCACACAGAGCACGCTTCGTTCCCCCAGCCACAGTTGTAAGAACACGTGATAACTGCTGTCTGCCTGGAAGCCATTACGGACTCAGTGCCCAGGGTTTTGTTTTTTTTTTTTTTAAGACAGAATATTGCCCTGTTGCCAGGCTGGAGTGAAGTGGCACAATCTCAGCTCACTGCAACCTTTGCTTAGATTCAAGCAATTCTCCTGCCTCAGCCTCCCAAGTAGCTGGGACTACAGGCACCTGCCACCATGCCCAGCTAAGTTTTTTGTATTTTTAGTAGAGATGGGGTTTCACCATGTTAGCCAGGATGGTCTCAATCTCCTGAAGTCGTGATCTGCCTGCCTCAGCCTCCCAAAGTGCTGGGATTACAGTTGTGAGCCACCACGCCCAGCTGTGCCCAGGGTTTTCATTGAGGGTTGATCACACAGTGACCTGCCTGGCATGTACCAAACTCTTGACTCCCAGAAGGAAAGCAGGTGTTCTACACAAACTGTATTGTTTATACAATCAGGCCAGCACAGTGAGCCACTCTTACCAGTGAAGGTGTGACCTTCCTGAAATCTAAGTTCCCAGACACCAGTCCAGGGCCAGCCTTGCAAGCAGGCCTGCTGTTCTCCCCTATTCTGCACGAGGGCCTTCCTTATCCGCTGTGATAAGGGTTTTGGAGAATGGAAGAAGAGCATGGAAATGGAGGATGGAGGACGCCAGGATCCTCATTTCTTCATCCTCTTGGGGTCACAGAAACATTAACAGAGAACAGAGACCACTGAGAATGCCATTGCCAGTGGCAGGCTTCCCTACCACCGCCTCTCTGGAGCCTCTAAGGGGTCCTCCCCACCTCTAGGCTTGCATCCACCTGCAGTGCAGTCTGTGGGTGAGAGGGCCTCCCTGAGATGGGAGGTGCTCCTCGCTCCCCACCTGGGCATGTCTGCAGGAGAACCCCAAGTGTTTGGGAGCTTGCTGGGCTGGGGAACCTCTGAGAGAGCTGAGAGAGCCCATGGGCCAGTAGAGACCAGGTCAGAACCACAGGAGGCAGCCCTGTGCCAGAGTCCAGGGCCAGCTGCCAGCCTGCCAACCCAGAAGGCCGGATGGGGCCATCACATTGCAGCGGCCAGCAGTCCAGGGACTAGGAAACACCAGATACTTCACAGCAGAGAACTACCCGTGTCTAGAAGACTGAGTGAAGTTCTGGGATCCCTTCCCATCCTGCTACCACGAGGTCAGGTAAATGTCCCGCTATGAACTGTGTCCCCCTGAAATTCATGTTGAAGCCCTAACCCCCACAGTGATAGGATTTGAAGAGGGGTCTCTGAGCCATAATTAGGGTTAGACAATTCATGAGGGTGGAGTCCTCTTGATGGGATCAGTGCCCTTATGAGAAGCCAGAAAGCTTGGTTTCTCTTGCTCGCTCTCTGTCTGTCTTGTACGCGTGCTCTCTCTCCTCCCACCCTCTCTCTGTCTTCTCTGTTTCTCTGTCTCTCTCTCCCCCCACCATGTGAGCCCATGGTGAGAAGGTAGCTGTCTCCAAGCCAGGAAGAGAGCTCTCACTAGAACACACCAATATTGAGTTGATGTTGTTTAAAACCTTGGAAATAAGAGCATTTATCCAAAAGAGATCAATCATCCAAAAATTTAAGATACCTACTTTTTTTTTTTAACCAAAACAGTCTTTATTGAGCATTATGGCTTAACAAGACCTGTGGAAAAATAGATTCCTTAATGGAAGCTTTAATTGTTAATGCTCTTAACTTGGAACATAAAATGTCAACATATTTTTTATAACATCTTTTTTCTACAAAAGGTTAAAATTTAACCAGAATTAAAAAAAAAAAAATCCAGCTTTGCACGGTGCATTCATGACTAATCCCATCAATTTGGGAGGCTGAGGTGGGAGGGTCACTTGAGGTCAGGAGTTTGAGACCATCCTGGCCAACATGGTGAAACCTCGTCTCTACTAAAAATACAAAAATTAGCCAGGCGTGGTGATGTGCACCTGCAGTTCCAGCTGCTTGGGAGTCTGAGGCAGAAGAATTGCTTGAACCCAGGAGGGGGAAGTTGCAGTGAGCTGAGATTGCACCATTGTACTCCAGCCTGGGTGACAGAGAAGACTCTGTCTCAAAAAAAAAAAAAAAAAAAAGAAAAAGAAAAAAAACTAACACAAGCACATAGGCAGAATTTTAATGTTTTGGTAGTTACATTAAGTTGACATAGGAATTTTACAGAAATTGAAAACCATATAAACTAAAGGGTATCTTTTGAATTCAGTGTACATGGTTAGAAGTTGCTTCTAGGTTATTTTGTTTGCAACATTTCTTTAGAAATTACCTTTCCAATGTCCAGTGAAGACTACAGTGGATAGAAATTGCAAAGCTACAAAACATCTAGTGCTGAATTGTAGCAAAAAGAGAATATTTTTATCCTGTGCTTGCTTCTAGAAACTTTTGTTATTTCTTGCCTGTTAATTTTTTTCCCAGAAGACTACCTAAACCGGTAGAGAATGACACAACAAGTACTTCACAATAAAAGTTTTCTTTTACCACTCAGAAGACAATCCCTTATAGAAAATAAAGAACTGCTGTAATTTTGTATCATTTAACAAGGCTCTTTCTATCCCCACCCCTTCCCCCTACCCTTCCCAACTTCTAGTATCCTATTTTCTACTTTTTATTTTTATGAGATTAACTTTTTTTAGCTTTCACATATGAGTGAGAACAGGCAGTGTTTAACTTTCTGTTCCTGGCTTGTTTCATTTAACATAATGTCCTCCAGTTCTATCCATGTTGATGAGAATGATAGGATAGGAAAAAAAAGTTGTAGTGTTCTATACCACTGTAGGATGACTAGTTAACAATAATATACGTTTAAATAGCTAGAAGGGGATATTGAGTGTTCCCAACACAAAGAAATGATATGTGTTTGAGATAATGAACATGCGAATCGCCCTGATCTGATATACACTTTATATACTGCAACATCACCTTATGCCCATAAATATGTACTATTATGATGTATCTATTTAAAAATTTTCAAAACAAAAAAAAATTAAAAAAAAAAAAAAGGCCAGGTGTGGTGGCTCACACCTGTAATCCCAGCACTCTGGAAGGCCAAGGTGGGTGAATCACAAGGTCAGAAGTTTGAGACCAGCCTGGCCAATATGGTGAAACCCTGTCTCTACTGAAAATACAAGAATAAGCCAAGCATAGTGGTGGGTGCCTGTAATCCCAGCTACTCGGGAGGCTGAGGCAGGAGAATCACTTGAACATGGGAGGCAGAGGTTGCAGTGAGCTGAGATTATACCACTGCACTCCAGCCTGGGCAAAAACGCAAGATTCCATATCAGAAAAAAAAAAAAAAAAAAAAAAAAACTTTTATGACTTTGTGTATCCACAAAGGGTAAGAGTAAATTTTCAGCCTGGTGCATATTCCACAAATATTTATTGAAAGCTACCACTTGCCAGCACTGCGCCAGGAGCTAGGTCCGTGGGGCTTGAGGAACTCATCTCCTTCCCACATAGGGATGAAGCTTTCCGCCTTGGGTGAAGGCTGAACTTGGCAAGAGTAGTCAAAGAAGACCCACCCCAGGAAGTGTTCATCGGGCTGAGCACTGATGTTAATGCACAGGATTTAAACAGGCAAAAGCAGAAAAGACACTTGTTCTGAAGCCTGGGGTAGAGAGAGAAGAGCATATTGGAGCTCCTGTGCCTTGAGAGCGGGGGCAGCTTATCACTCAGGATTCTCCAGAGATACAGAACCACCAGTGGGATTGAAGTGTGTGTGTGCGTATGTATTGTAGTAAGAGATTGGTTTCAGGGCATCGGCTCACAGGGTTGTGGAGCTGACATCTGAAACCTGCAGGGCAGGCCAGCAGGCTGGAAACTCTCCTGCAGGAGCTGATACTGCAGCCTTGAGATGAAATTTCTTCTTCCTCAGGGAAACCTCAGCTTTGCTCTTCAGCCCCACAGCTAATTGTGTTAGCGCCATTCACATCATCAAGGATGTCTTAGTCTGTTTCGTGTTGCTATTACATAAGACCTGAGACTGGGAGACCGATAACAGACATTTATTTCTCACAGTTCTGGAGGCTGGGAAATCCAAGATCCAGGGGTTGGCATCTTGTGAAGGCTTTCTTGCTGCATTATCACATGGCAGAAGAGTGAAAGGGAGAGTGAGAGAGAACAAGAGATTGAACTCAAGCCCTTTTATAATTAGCATTAATCCATCCATGAGAGCAGAGCCCTCATAACCTAAATGGCTTGCATTAGGCCTCACCTCTTGACACTGTTGCAGTGGGGATTCAGTTTCCAGCACATGGTTTTTGGGGGACACGTTCAAACCACAGCAGAGGGCAATCTCCTTTACTTAAAGTCAACTGATTGTGGACATTCACCATCTACAAAATGCCTTCATCAAAACACCTAGATATGTGGCTACTTGAATCAGTGGATACTATTGCTTGGCCTAGCTGACACATGGCAGAGAGGCGCAACAGGCACTTACGCCCTCGCAGGCCCACAGGTGCTGATCTGCATTTGTACACCCAGCAGGACATAAGTGAGCTGAGGTACAGCTGGGTGAGGCCATGTTGGCCAAGGGCTAAGCCTTTGAGCACCATCCAGGCTGGGCCTTTGACATGAGATGATGAGGTCAAGAGAGCCAGGGTCCCACGCAGCAGCCTGAGTTTCACTTATGACATAGTTTGGATATTTGTCCCCACCCAAATCTCATGTCGAAAGGTAATCCCCATTGTTGGAGGGGGGGCCTGGCTGGAGGTGATTGGATCATGGAGTGGATCCCTCAGGAATGGCTTGGGCCATCCCCTTGGTGATAAGTGAGCTCTCTAAGTTCACATAAGAGCTAGTCATTTAAAAGTGTGTGGCACCTCCCTGCTCCCTTGCTCCTGCTTTCACCATATGACATGCCTACTCTCCCTTCACCTTCCACCATGATTGTAATCTTCCTGAGGCCTCTCTAGAAGCTGAGCTGATGCCAGCACCATGCTTCCTATAAAGCCTGCAGAACAATAAGCCAATTAAACCTCTTTTCTTTATAAATTACTCAGCCTCAGGTATTTCTTTATAGCAATACAAGAACGGCGGAATACAACCTAACTTGCTCCTCCCCATCTAGCTTCTGCTGAAGGCAACATCTTCCCAAAGATAACCTGAAGTTCAGCTGAATCCCAGCTCCCTGCATCTAACGGGCCTCTCTCCTATCAGTAACTCACATCTTTTAGTCAGAGGAAAGTTACCCACATGCGACAACCAGATGTGTGTTCCTTCACAACCTATCACAGCTCTTGGCACATAGTATCGGCTAATTAAATGTCCATTCTTTCCCCCTTAATTCCATGTGAGATGGTCTGTAGACTATCCTGGGTGCCCTTCTCTATGCTTTGGTCTCTCTAGTTGGTCCATGTTTTTCTTAAAATGTGTGGCACCCAAAAATGTGACATAATGTTAATGTTCTCTGTGTTTACTAACCAAGTCAAAGGAACGACTGTTTTCTGTGATCAACTACTAGATGTCAATTAATTCAAGATGCAACTGGGGTTTTTTTTTTTTTTTTGGCCCTGCATTTGTTCACTCAGCAAATATTTATTGAGTGCCGACTATGTGCCAGGCGTTGTTCTACATGCTAGGGATACAGCAGTGAACAAGAGCTTACATTCTAGTGGGAGAGACAGATGTTAGCCAAGCAGACAGGGAAGTACACCAGATCTTCTCAGATTATAAGTGCTAGGAGGACGTAAAATAGTCTAATGTTGATAGATGCAGGAGGTAGATAAAGGGAAGGGTCCCTGGAGAATTTCCGACCTGCCTGTGTACTGGAAGAATGGGGTGGAGCCATGGAAGTTGGCTCGATGTGCAGTGGGGAGGAGCCTGGCCTCTTCCGTTCCTGTGTGGTGGCCTCTGGAATTCAGTCCGTGAGATAGGAGTCCACTAGCAGGACTTCCTCTCTCTTTGCTGAGAGGTTTTTTTTTTTTTTCCTTTTTTTCTTCTGCCCAATAAATTCCGTTTCCCTCACCCTTCAGTGTGTCTGTGTGCCTGACTCTTCCTGGTCGTGTTGAAGCAGCATCCTTGTCTGGGGTAATACCTGAGGTTCATTGTCTCATGCCAAGAAAATTAAGGACAGGGACACACACACACACAAGGAGTTAGTTTAGGAGCAAAGGTTTAAGAGGCAAAAGAAAGAGGAAGAAGAACAGCCCTCTCTCTCTCTTTCATGTAAAGAATGAAAAAATTATTTCTTACAGATAGTTTTGACAGAGAGAGAGAGAAAGAGAGAGAAAAACACCTGAATGGGAATTCTGGCCCACGTTGGAGTGCACTAGATTTTATAAACAGGCTTGAGGAGGTGGTGTCTGATTTATATAGGGCCTAAAGATTGGTTAAAGATTGGTTGAACCTGGTGTGACATTTATATAACTTGCAGGGAAGCTGGTGGCCCCACCTTAATCTTATTATGCAAATAGGTCTTTGCTTGGCCTCTGCCGCGTTGCCTGCTCCTTACTGTACAGGTGGCTGGCAAAGAGAGGGGAAGCTGGAGCCGCCATTTAGAACATGCCTAGTCCCAAGTAACCTTTTCCTATTGGCGCAGCTGCCCACATTCACCTGTGCGAGCTTCTAGCTTGCTTGTCTGTATCTGCAGCTCGATTTTCCAGGTTGCTCGTTGTTAGAAAAGAAGTGATTTGGGGGCTGCCTTTCATTCAAAGGAAAACCTTACCGAGGACTCCTGTGCCCTCACTATCTACCTAAATAATTTCTTCTTAACTCCTGTATCCTTGTGACAAGAACCTGGTTTAGCTCAACTAAGGAGCAAAGTTCTACAAGAACGTCACAGGGAGTGACTGGGAATGGGGACTGGTATTGGACTGGGGGGTGCGGTGAGGGAGAACCTCTTTGAGGGGGAGACAATTGAGCAGGGACCTAACAACAAACCTACAGAAAGAGCACAGTAGCACGCTGCTGATCCAGTCATCACATTGTTTTGATGAGCCAGTCATCTAAACAAGCAAAGAAGTAAACCCTAAATCCCAAATTTCTTTACATGAATTATTAAGCCTGATCTTCCCATTCTGCTCTTAGCAAGGGATGTATGCATGATGTTCCTGCGATTATGACATCCTCTAGTAGCTGTATTTGATGCTTTGACATCCTGGGGCCTTTCTGACCCTGGAGGTTCCGCCCCTCAACCCCCCACTCTCAGGGTTGGCTAGTTCCTATGGGTAAATAACTCACTTGCAAGTATGCCTTTCAAATGCAAACCAACCGATCTACAGCCCAAGCCATGACCACCTCCTCTATGAGGCTCTTATACTTAGGACCTCTATCCCACTCCCCTAATTTGCCCCCAGGCCAGGTACCAGACAACTGGAGAAAGCTCCTGTGCCCCAGAGTCTGCTAGAATTATTCAAACTAGCCAGTAGTAAGCCTGCCCATCCTGGCTTTCCAAGGAAACTAACAAAAGCCCTTGTGGGAGTTCTCCCTGCTCCCTCTGCCTCCTGGCCGAGCCAGTGCTTCCCATGAAAATAATATAAGCTTCTGCCTTCATGACACGAATGTCCTTGTCTGCATGTTTTACCACAGCTGATTAAAACAAATCCCAGGAACACTTTAAAACTGTTTTCATTTATCTTCATTAAATCTCTTCCTGTTTGCCTTGGACTGTTGTTCCAAGCTGTCACCATCATTGGAAGCTCTTGGGTATCTTCTGTCACACTACTTTCCTTCCCATCTCTGTGTCATCTGCAGAGTTGATAAATGTCTCCTGCATATCCACGTTCATGTCCATCTCATATCACATCACTAGGAGGAGTCATGGGCTACATCTTGTGATATTCCCCTAAAACCCCTCAGTGAAAGCACCACCATTATTTAATTTAGGAGTGAGGCCAATTTATTTCAACTTCTCTAAAAGCTTTTTTTTTTTTTTGAGACAGCGTATTGCACTGTTGTCCAGGCTGGACTGCACTGATGCAATCTCAGCTCACTGCAACCTCCAACTCCTGGGTTCAAGTGATTCTCCTACCTAAGCCTCCCTAGTAGCTGGGACTACAGATATGCGCCACCATACCCAGCTAATTTTTGTATGTTTAGTACAGACAGGGTTTCACCATGCTGGCCAGGCTGGTCTCGAACTCCCAACCTCATGATCTGCCTGCCTCAGCCTCCCAAAGTGCTGGGATTACAGGCGTGAGCCACCGTGCCCCACCTTTAAAACCTATTTATCAAAAGCTTCACATTTTTCTATCATGTAACATGAAAGACAATATTAATTGCCTGATGAAATTAAGAACTTTGGACTCTGACATCACCTTATCAATGCAATATTGTGATATGATAAGAAATACATATTTGTTCTCTGCTCCCAGTTCCTGGGACAGCTCCTAATGCTCTTGCAGGTACATATGCTAGGAGAATCTTCTGTTCCAATATTTGCTCTTTGACCCGTTCCTGACACAGAGCTCCTAAATACCTTGTCATTTCATGGGCGATACAAGTAATTTTTTGTGTGCTAATGAGACGACTGTGAGCTGGCGGATCCTGGAGAACCTCAGGATGGGGCTGGCTGCCAGAGGAACCAACCACGTGTTATAAGGGCTGCGACTTTCAGCCCCACTTCTCAACCTCTGGCAGGAGGGTAGAGGAGCCCCAAAGGTTGAGTTGATCGCCAATGGCCAGTGAGTGCATCAGTCATCTCTACATAATGTAGCCTCCATAAAACCCCCAAAGACCAGGGTTTGGAGAGCTTCTGGACTGTGGAACACAAGGAGGTTCTGGGAGGGTAGCGTGCACCAAGAGGGCATGGAGGCTCCTGCCTCACTCCCGCCTCGCTCCCAGGTCTTGCCCTACACATCTCTTCACCTGGCTGTTCAGCTGCATCTTTTGTATTATTCTTTATAATCTATGGGTGAACACAAGTGAGATTTGTTTTGAGTTCTGTGAGCTGCTCTGGCAAATGAATTGAACCCAACGAGGGGGTCACAGGAACATCCAATTTCTAGCCAGTTGGTCAGATAGAACAGCCTGGGGCTTACAATTGGTGTCTGATGCAGGGACAATTTGGGGGACTGAGCCCTCAACCTGTGGGATCTGATGCTACCTCCAGGTGGGAATTGAACTGAACTGTAGGACACTCAGCTGGTGTCAAAGAACTGGTCCTTGTAAAGGAAACCTACACACATTTTGGTGACCAGAGATGAAGTGTTCTGTGTTGCAGTATCTGTGTAAGAGAAGAAAAAGTGGTTTTTTTTTCTCTCTCTCAATCAACCTAGAGTCAACTTCAAAAAAAGCAAATGGGATGAATTTTGCATGATTTGTGTTTTGTTGATCCATATGGTTTTCTGATAGTCACCATGTTATTTTTAAAATGCTTTTGAGGGGCTGGGCACTGTGGCTCATGCCTGTAATTCCAGCACTTTGGGAGGCTGAGGATGGGTGAATCACTTCAGGTGAAAAGTTCAAGACCAGCCTGGCTAACATGACAAAACCGCATCTCTATATGTTTGCGTGCCTATGATCCCAGCTACTTGGGAGGCCGAGGCAGAAGAATCTCTTGAACCCAGGAAGTGGAGGTTGCAGTGAGCCAAGATTGTGCCATTGTACTCCAGCCTGGGTGATAGAGTGAGACTCCATCTCAAAAAAAAAAAAAAAAAAAAAAAAAAAAAGCTTGTGAAGAATTTTTCCCAAATATATTGGTCTATAGGCTCCAGATTTTTACCTTATTCCCTTTTCAAGAAACTAAGATACTATTTGCTAGGATTAAGAGTCTTTGCTTGTTTTCTCCATGAAAACTGATAAACGTATGAGAATTTGGGAGTGTCACATGACCATGATGCTTATTCAGAGCAAAGATGTAATTACCATGAGTCCTGACATCATATTCCCAGCACGAACAAAAATCAGCCCCTGAAATATAAAGCAGCAAATTCTGGGCATTTGCAAGTAACAAAATCATGAATATTGCCCATAGCCAAGAGAATCTGAGAGGAAAAAACTAAAGCCGACAAATAAAAATAGCAAAAATATTTTTAAAAAATATCTTCCATCTCTTTTAGCCTCTACTCCCACTTCAAACACAGAAGAATATTTTAGCATTGCCCATGAAGGTTTCTTAAATTTGAATATGGAAATGTTAAACTAATGCATGTTTTTAATAAAGCCATGAACGCTGCTTTTACAATAAAATTAGTTTTTAAAAGGACTTGAGAGTTCATTTTTCTTTTTAATTTAAAGGTTAGAAAGTAGCTCCTTCGTTTAAAAAGAAATTATTGTGCTGTGGCTATTTCATGCTTTTATGTGGTTTTTATTGCATTTGGGGGCCATTTGTTTTTCTCAGCATAACAAAGAAATGTCAAAAAAACTATCTGTAAAAAAGAATATTTTCATTCTTTACATTTAAAAAAATGTCTTTGATTTTGGTTGCTCTTAAACATTAACAGCCTTTCAAGATTTAACTCCTGACTCAGGAAAACAAATTAGCAACCATTTTCCTGATCTGGATTTTGTTTTTCACCATGTTCTAAAATGAGGGAAGGGTCAGGCGTGGTGGGTCAGGCAAGGTGGCTCACGCCTGTAATCCCAGCACTTTGGGAGGCAGAAGCAGGCAGATCATCTGAGATCAAGAGTTTGAGACCAGCTTGGCCAATATGGGGAAATCCGGTCTCTACTAAAAATACAAAAATTAGCCAGGTGCGGTGGCAGGTACCTGTAGTTCCACCTACTCGGGAGGCTGAGGCAGGAGAATTGCTTCAACTCAGGAGGTGGAGGTTGCAGTGAGCTGAAATCACGCCACTGCACTGCATTCCAGCCTGGGCGACAGAGGAGACTTCATCTCAAAAAATAATAAAGAAGCCAGGCGCAGTGGCTCATGCTTGTAATCCCAGTACTTTGGGAGGCCCAGGCTGGCGGATCATGAGGCCAGGAGTTCTGGCCAGCATGGTGAGATCTTGTCTCTACTAAAAATACAAAAAATTGGCCGGGAGCGGCGGCTTACGCCTGTAACTCCAGCACTTTGGGAGGCCAAGGCGGGCGGATCACGAGGTCAAGAGATTGAGACCATCCTGGCCAACATGGTGAAACCCCGTCTCTACTAAAAAATACAAAAATTAGCTGGACGTGGTGGCGCGCACCTGTAGTCCCAGCTACTCGGGAGGCTGAGGCAGGAGAATTGCTCGAACCCGGGAGGCGGAGGATGCAGTGAGCCAAGATCGCGCCACTGCACTCCAGCCTGGCGCCTGGTGACAGAGCAAGACTGTCTCAAAAAAAAAAAAAATACAAAAAATTAGCCGAGTATGGTGGTGGGTAGGACCTGTAATCCCAGCTACTCGGGAGGGTGAGGCAGGAGAAATGCTTCAACCTGGGAGGCAGAGGTTGCAGTGAGGAGAGATTGTGCCATTGCACTCCAACCTGGGCGACAGAGCGAGACTCCGTCTCAAAAATAATAATAAATAATGAGGGAAGACTGAGACTCCATCTCAAAATAATAATAATAATAATAAATAATAATGAAATGAGGGAAAAGCAGCCTTTGTGAGGGGCCTCTGGGTTCTTCAAAAGGAGTCAGAGGGATTGCAGGGGCCGCTTTCGCTGCAATAATTTAGTGGGAGCTCTACACCTGGGCCAAAAGACAGCCTCGGAAAAACAAACTAGGCCAACAGCATCTGCACAAGGAGAACTATAAATGCTGACCTAATTTCAAGGCAGGTTGATAGTGAAAATGTTGTATCACACCCAGGGAAAACAATGTCTGCACTCAGGTGAGACTCCATGAAAACAGTCCATGTTTGTAAGGCTCGGAGAGAACAATAGTAAATATTTAAGAACCAGATGATATTTAGGTATGGATTGATTCTGGTTCAGGAAATGTATATTTAATTGCTTTTAACGGATGGTGTGATTTTCAGCAATGCAAGTTTTTGTTCTAAGGGATTTAGGAGAATTGAAAAGTGAATGCCACAGCTTTGTTTGCCTGGAGCCCCTTGTGACATGGGCTAGGTGACTCGGCAAAGGAGCAAAACCAAGCAGGGTGGAGATGACTGTCAACGAGGCCATGGTGAGCCCACCCTTAGAGGCTGTCTCCTCCTTAGGGAGGGGCTGTTTCCACGTGGACTTTGCTCCGCCACCTGTGGCACAGTTACTGGCACATCTAGGGCCTCCGTATGGATTTGCGTGTTTGAGTGGGTTGGTAATATCCATGTTATGCTACAGAAACCTTCACAGACAAATCAATGGCATCAGCTGCCAGTGATCCCAATGCAAGAACATGAGCAGATGTTTCTGAAACCTGAATTTTACAGTCTGTTTATAACGTTGGTAGGGAAACTTCACCCACCCGCTCACCCACCAGGGAAAGTGCATAGCAGAGTGTTTGCTCTTTCATTCATTCATGCATTTTCCTTTTTTAAAAATTTAATTTTATTATTATTTTTTGAGATGGAGTCTCGCTGTATCACCCAGGCTGGAGTGCAGTGGTGTGATCTTGGCTCACTGCAACCTCTGATCCCAGGTTCAAGCAATTCTCCCACCTTAGCCTCCCAAGTAGCTGGGATTACAGGCATGTGCCACTACGCGCAGCTAATTTTTGTATTTTTAGTAGAGACAGGATTGCACCATGTTGGCCAGGGTGGTCTTGAACTCCTGACCTCAAGTGATCCACCTACCTTGGCCTCCCAAAATGTTGGGATTACAGGCATGAGCCACTGTGTCTGGCCTATTTTACTTTTAATTATGAAAAATTTCAGACATAACCAAAAATGGGGAGAATTATACAGTAAGCCCCCATCAGCCATCTGCAGCATTTACCACCTGTTGCATGTGCTTAGCGACTATCTGGGTCGGTAGCACCGGCAGCAAGAAAACATTACCAAGACAGTGATAGGTATAACACGGCAGATTAAAGAAGGTATCAAAGTCTGTTGCAAGGAAGCAATGGGTAGGTCAACAAGAGAGGAGCTGACTGCAAGGAGACAAAGGCTTGCTGGGGGTTTTATAGGGTGGTATCTGTGTTGTGTGTTGAAAAGGGGTTTGTGCAGTGCTGATAATCCCACAGTTGCAGTGAGCTAACTTACATTTTTCGCAGGAAGATTTTCAGTTATTTGTGCAGGAGGGCTGTGTGTTCCGGACCATGAGGGAAAGCAGACTTACGGTTTATCTGCTTTCTCTTTTTACTTTCCCCTGGTCCTGCGAACCTGACACCTCTTCTCTAATTAGGATTCTACACCAACTCTTGAATCTTATTTCATCTGTAATTCCATGCAGCTCCCTCCCCAGACACACACTATTTTGAAACAAATCCTCAATATCATATAGTTTCCTCTGTAAACATGTTGGTATATTATATATATGCAGATGTGTGTTGGCACATATTTATGACTCTATTTTTAGGCATGATCACAATACCTTTATTTTAACAAAGAACATTCATATTCAAATTTTCCCTAGTTATTTCATAAATGTTTTGTACAGTTGGTTTGAGGCAGGATCCAAATAAGGTCTAAACATTGTGTTTGATTAATATGTCTTCTGTTAAGTCTCGTAATGTACAGATTCTTCTTCCCATTTTCTTTCCTTGCAATTTTTTGTTTTGTTTTGTTTTGAGATGGAGTCTCTCTCTGTTGTCAGGCTGGAGTGCAGTGGCTTGATCTTGGCTCACTGCAACCTCTGCCTCCTGGGTTCAGGCATTTCTCTTGCCTCAGCCTCCCGAGCAGCTGGAACTACAGGCATGCACCACCACGCCCAGCTAATTTTTGTATTTTTAGTAGAGACAGGGTTTTACCACGTTGGCCAGGATAGTCTGGATCTCTTGACCTCGTGATCCGCCCACCTCGGCCTCCCAAAGTGCTCAGATTACAGGCATGGGCCACCATGCCCAGCCCCTTGCAATCTTTTGTTGTAGAAGAAATCTGGTCATTTGCCTTGTATAATTCCTCACATTCTGGAGTTTCCTGACTATATCCTTATGGTATTTATGTGTTCCGCTGACTCTAGCATTTCCTGTAACTGGTAATTCGATTTAAAGACTTGACTCATGCACTTCAATTTTTTGTGGGGGTAGGGAGCAGGAAGACTTTATAAGAGGATATTTTAAACTCCCAACAGGAGGTGGGTGATATGTGGTCTCTTTTTAGGCATTTTGTTCCCATTAATGATCCTTACATAAACTCCTTATTTCATTTGCAAACATTTGAAAGCTGATTGGATATTTTTAGATGTGGCAATTAAATCATGGTTATATGTTTAAAAAAAGGATCTTTATCTTTAGAGATCATGTACTGAAATATTTACAGATACCCTAATTCTATCATTTCTTCTTCCTTTGCTGGATCTGAAGCTCAAAGAAATTTCTAGAGAAGTACAGTTTACATCAGCAAGGCAGACCAAATGATTTATTCTTTCCCCTTATTTACCAGTTTTCAAAATAACATTTTGGTTCCTTAGAACTCCCTAGGAGTAATTATTTTTTAATGTAGTTGCAATATGGACTGAAGAATTAACATGTTTGATGTGTGACATGGCCTCTTTTGTCCAAAAACTTTTGAGTTCTGCATGCAGAACTACACACAGCTGTAACAGCAACTTTCTTATTCTAATTATTTTCAAAGAAACAACAGTGAAAAATAAGGGGGAGCAGGGGAAGAGACAGGAAGAACAGTTTTAAAAATACTGCATAATGAAGAGATGCAGCAGAGAAAAGAAAGCAGTAAGGAAAAGGAATTTCAAAAGAAGAAAATGGAACACACGATTTCCCAAATGCTGGGAAATCTGTTTGGGGGCTCACTGAGGCATCTCACGTGAATATCCATTTTTTCCCCCCTTCATGCAAGTGATTATGTGGGATAACAAAACTAAGCCCTACAGCCATTGCTTTCTCTATTAAAATCCAGGGGACAGGTAAATTGTACACTCATAAGCTGTAACCCAACGTCTCGCAAACATGAGTGATCAGCAGTGGTGGACCTTCTTTGGTGTTTCTGCCATCCTCTGGCAGTTCGATAACCAATACACCTCACCAGAAGTAACCTGTCTACTTTACAGATGGGTATGCAGACATATCAACTTCACAAGAAGCCGGGAAACTGACTCCAGCAATAGAAATCACTGGTGCTGGCCAGACATGGTGGTTCACACCCGTAATCCCAGCACTGTGGGAGGCCAAGGAGGGTGGATCATGAGGTCAGGAGATTGAGACCATCCTGGCCAACATGGTAAAACCCTGTCTCTACTAAAAATACAAAAACTAGCTGGACGTGGTGGTGCAAGTTTATAGTCCCAGCTGCTGGGGAGGTTGAGGCAGGAGAATCACTTGAACCCGGGAGATGGAGGTTGCGGTGAACCGAGATCAGGCCACTATACTACAGCCTGCCAACAAAGCGAGACTCCATCTTAAAAAAAAATAAAGAAAAGAAAAGAAATGAAATCACTGGTGTTGCCATCATATTCACGGCTCTCAAAACTCAGGGACTCAGCAGGACATGGTGGTTCATGTGTGTAATCCTGGTGCTTTGGCTGAAGCAAGAGGATCGGTTGAGGCCAGGAGTGTGAGACCAGCCTGGGCAACATAGAAACACCTCATATCTACAAAAAATGTTTATAAATTAGCCAAGCATGGTGGTGTGTGCACCTGTAGTTCCCAGTTACTCAGGAAGCTGAGGTGAGAGGATCACCTGAGCCCAGGAGTTTGAGGCTGCAGTGAGCTACAATCACACCACTACACTCCAGGCTGGGCAACAGAGCAAGACCCTGTTTCAAAATCACCACCACCACCACAAAAATTCAGGGACTCAAAGACCTTAAGAAACTCCCCCATGGCCACTGCAGACAGATGAGTAGACCCTTTAATTAGTCCTGAAACCTACAATAATGAATAATTCATAGGCAGCCATGCCTCCACTTCCTGGAAGATGGCTTCATGTGTCCTTGGCGACACATCCTGAGCAAGGCCACAGCTGAGCAGCTGTCCAGGGAGAGCTGGGCAGTATCCCTGTGCCTGGCCAAGGGAAAGCGGCAGAAATCCCGGAGCCCAGTGGGACTTGCTGGTTTGACCTCTGAATTAACTGTTTTTTAATTTTCTGTATCCTGGGATGTTTTGACATTTCCTGCAGCCCTTACAGAACCATGAAAAGACTCCTTCTCCCAGGGCTGGCTCATTCCTAGGGGTGGTGGAAAACTGCCTGTTTAGAGGAGGAAAAACTCCTTTCTGCCTTGTTAGGTTCTGTGGCTGGGCCTAACAAGTAAATTGACGTGAAACAGATTAACAAGTGGAAAGTGCACCATTTATTTAAGATTTGTACGTGTATATGGGAGTCTTCAGAAGAAAACGGAAGACCAAAGAAGCTGAAAGGCCCAAAAGCTTATAGTCTTTTTTACATGAAGAGTGACAGACTGTGGGGCTGTGATAAGAATAGCGGGCGTGCAGCACTTTGGGAGGCCAAGGCGGGGGGATCACCTGAGGTGAAGAGTTCGAGACCAGCCTGACCAACATGGAGAAACCCTGTCTTTACTAAAAATACATTAGTGCCTATAATTCCAGCTACTCAGGAGGCTGAGGCAGGAGAATCGCTTGAACCCGGGAGGCAGAAGTTGCTGTGAGCCGAGACTGCACCATTGCACTCCAGTCTGGGCAACAAGAGCAAAACTCCGTCTCAAAAAAAAAGAAAAAGGGGTGTGGTGGGAGGTGGAGGTTACAGTGAGCTGAGATTGCGCTGCTGCACTCCAGCCTGAGCGACAGTGAGACTCTGTTTCTAGTGCCTTCGGGTCAAAAATATTGATATGCCAATCTGGCATATTTTGGGGTGGCATGTTCTAAACCCCTTCACCTGGAACTTGGCTTTTATATGCAGATCATCCAACCCGAGGCTCTGCCCCATTACCTCCTAATATGGCCCTCACACACCAAGCCAATATTTCCCCTGCCTCAAGTCATCCCAGGGCCTGGTTTCAGGCAACTGGAGGCCACCCCAGAGTCCAAAGCCCACCTTCCTATTCAAAGTAGCCCATCCTAAGTTATTTACTCTGCCTTTCCGGAAGACCCAATTCAGACTCTAGTCCTGCAGCATGTGGCTCACACCTGTAATCCCAGCAGTTTGGGAGGTCAAGGCAGGAGGATCGCTTGAGCCCAGGAGTTCAAGACCAGCCTGGGCAACATAGTGAAACCCTAGCTCTACAAAAAATACAAAAATTAGCCATGGCGACGCACGGCTATAGTCCCAGCTACTCAGAAGGCTGAGGCAGGGGGACTGCTTGAGCTCAAGAGGTTGAGGCTGCAGTGCCATGACTGCACCACTGCACTCCAGCTGGGTGACAGTGAGAGACCCTGTTTTTAAAAAAAATAAAAGTGGGGAGGGCAGATGTGATGGCTCATGCCTGTAATCCCAGCACTTTGGGAAGCCAAGGTGGGCAGGCCACCTGAGGTCAGAAGTTCAAGACCAGCCTGGCCAACATGGCAAAACACTGTCTTTACTAAAAATATTTTTAAAAATTAGCCAGGCATGGTGGTGGGCACCTGTAGGCCCAGTCACTCAGGAGGCTAAGGCAGGAGAATCACTTGAACCCGGAAGGTGGAGGTTGCAGTGAGCTGAGATCACACCACTGCACTCCAGCCTGGGCAACAGAGCAAGACTCCGTCTCAAAAAAAAAAAAAAAAAAAAAAAAAAAGGCTCCAGCCTGGGCTTTCCCCTCGCCATCTTCTACTGTGGCTTCCCCGACGACCCCGCTTGGTGCAGTGTGTCTCTTTCTCAGCAAATATAATACCTTCTTCTTCCAATGGCATTGGCCTCTATAAATTAAATTCTGAGTATAATTTTAGAACAGGCCCCACAAGAAAGAAGGGTCAAATGGAGAAGTATGAGAAAAGAAGGCAAGAAGCCAAAAAGAAACATCAGAAGAAACCAAATGAGGAAATCTGAGTGATAAAGAAGGGAGCAGCGGACTCCGGGGATGTCCTTCCCTCCCCTAGCGTAGGGTAGGGACGGTGAGAGCAGGTGCGCTGAAGGAAATATGGGCTGGAAAAGGCCACAGTAATCAATCACAGGACTCCCTGGATTTTTACATGGGGGTTTGGCATTTTCTTTTTTTGAGATGGAGTCTCGCTCTTGTGGCCCAGGCTGGAGTGCAGTGGCATGATTTCGGCTCACCACAACCTCTGCCTCCTGGGTTCAAGTGATTCTCCTGCCTCAGTCTCCCAAATAGCTAGCATTACAGGCACTCGCCACCACACCCGGCTAATTTTTTGTATTTTTAGTAGAGATGGGGTTTCACTATATTGGTCAGGCTAGTCTCAAACTCCTGACCTCAGGTGATCCCCCCACCTCGGCCTCCCAAAGTGCTGGGATTACAGGCGTGAGCCACGGTGCCTGGCCAGATGTTTGGCATTTTTGAATGCCCTCATTTGAGCCTAAATCATTTCCTTTAGGCAGGTACAAAGTTGTCTGTTTTTCAGACCCATTTGTTCAACAAAATATTTGCTTTATATGGGGGCCAGATTTCTAACAACTCAGATATCAAATATTTTGTTTTCTAGCTCTTGGTTGTGGAAGCCTGGGCTGTGGAAATAATTAAATACTGTAAAGTTGTTATTAATTATGGAATATGTTTATTAATAATGTACACACTCCCATGTTCATAGCAGCGTTACTCATAAACAGCCAAGCAGTAGAAGCAGCCCAAGCATGTGTGGATGAATGAATGAATGAATGAATGAACTAAATGTGCTGTATATATACAAATAATATGATTTAGCCTTAAGAAGGAAACAGGCGGCCAGGCAGGGTGGCTCACACCTGTAATCCCAGCACTTTGGGAGGGAGAGGTGGGCGGATCACGAGGTCAGGAGTTCAAGAACAACCTGGCTAAGATGGTAAAACCCCGCCTCTACCTAAAACTACAAAAATTAGCCAGGCACAGTGGCAGGCACCTATAATACCAGCTACTCGGAAAGCTGAGGCAGGAGAATCTCTTGAACCCAGGAGGCAGAGGTTGCAGTAATTCAAGATCGCACCACAGGACTCTAGCCTAGGAGACATAGCAAAAACAAAAAAAACAAAAAAAAAAAAACGGAAAAGGCCGGGCGTGGTGGCTCACGTCTATAATCCCAACACTGAGGTGGGTGGATCACCTGAGGTCAGGAGTTCAAGACCAGCCTGGCCAACATGGTGAAACCCCATCTCTACTAAAAATACAAAAATTAGCCAGGCATGGTGGCGGGTGCCTGTAATCCCAGCTACTCGGGAAGCTGAGACAGGAGAATTGCTTGAACCTAGGAGGCAGAGGTTGCAGTGAACCGAGATCACACCACTGCACTCTAGCCTGGGCAACAGAGTGAGACTGTATCTCAAAAAAAATAAAATAAAATAAAATAAAACACAACAAAATAAAATAAAATAAAATGCTAATGTCGGAACCTTCCTCAGACCCAGTGAATCAGAGACGGTACGGGGTTGGGGGGCAGAGTTTATTTTATGAAGTCCTCTGCTAATGCTGCATGCTACACTTTGAGACCCACTGGAATAGAGGCTGCCTAAGGCACACATCTAATTATTAGCAGAACCAGGACTTGAGCCCAAGGGTCAGGCTATGAGTTGATTCTGTCTTCATTACATTATACAACCACAAGATAGAAAGCCAAGGCAGAAAAGCAGTCAATTACTCAGGAAAACATACGGTGACTCTATGGTACATACTGCCCTGGTCCACAATCCCCACAAAGAGACAAGCCAAGCCCTCCAACTCTAAGGACCACTGTGTGATGTGCAGGTGCCCCTGCTGAAAGGGACAGCAGCCACCACCAGGGAGGAGCATTTCCTAAAGGTGTCACTGTGGCCATAGCTGAGTATCTGCACTGGTGTTCAAAGTGGTGACTGGCTCATTCAATAAAACATTCCAGGGGGCTAAAATAGAGCAGGTGCTATGAGTTGAATCACGTCCCCCCCGGGAAGACAGGTTCAAGTCCTCACTCCCAGGACCTGTGAACGTGACCTTATTTGAAATATGGCCGGCTTGGTGCAGTGGCTCATGCCTGTAATCCCAGCACTTTGAAAGGCCGAGGTGGGGGAATCACTTGAGGTCAGGGGTTCAAGACCAGCTTGGCCAACATGGCAAAATCCCGTCTCTACTAAAAATTAAAAAATTGGCCGGGTATGGTGGTGAGTCAGCTACTCAGGAGGCTGAGGCACAAGAATCAGCTAAACCTGGCAGGCAGAGGTTGCAGTGAGCCAAGATCATGCCACTGGACTCCAGCCTGGGTGACAGAGTGAGACCCTGTCTCAAAAAGATAAAAAAAAAGAAAGAAATAGGATCTTTGCAAATGTAATCAAGTTACAATGAGGTCTAATCTGATATGCCTTGTGTCCTTATAAGAAGAGGACAAGACACAGACACATAAACAGAGAGAACCTGCGGGAAGAAAGAGGCATTGATTGGCATAATGGCATCTGCAAGCCAAACGATGCCAAAGATGGCCAGCAAAGCACAGTACCTAGGAGGCAGGCCTGGGCAGATTCTCCCTCAGAACCTCCTGAGGGAGCCAGCCCTTGATTTCAGACTTCTGGCCTCTAGAACTGGGAGAGGGTAAACTTCTGTTGTATAAACCACCCCGCTTGGGGCAGTTGGTTATGACTATATGTTGAATTTTCCCAAGCAAACTTAAAAGCATAGAATGTGATTTAGAAAAGAAACAAGGGGCTGGGCACAGTGGCTCACACCTGTAATGCCAGCACTTTGGGAGGCCGCGGCGGGTAGATTACCTGAGGTTAGGAGTTCAAGACCAGCCTAGCCAACATGATGAAACCCTGTCTTTACTAAAAATACAAAAAATTAGCTGGGCATGGTGGTGGGTGCCTGTAATCTCAGCTACTCGGGAAGCTGAGGCATGAGAATTGCTTGAACCCAGAAGGTAGAGATTGCAGTGAGCCAAGATCATGCCACTGCACTCCAGCCTGGGCTAGAAGAGTGAAACTCCATCTCAAAAAAACAAACAAACAAGATAACGAAACGAGGCAGATGAGCAGAAAGAAGGAAGCTGTAGAAGCAAGAGCTGGGGATGGGCACTAGCACAGGCACTCATCCATGCTTTTGACCCAGGTCATTCCTTGATGTTTGGGGGTGGAGGGCACAGATGGACCCCTATTCCATAGGGCTGAATCCTTAAGACTTAGAACCAAGCAAACAAAGAGCTAAGTTAAGTGTGTCCTGCCTGCCTACCTTGACGAATATTCCTTTGTAGTAATGTACAAGCCAGGCTCTAATTGAGAGTTCTTGAACAATCTAGAATCAAGAATCCTTGGGGACAATATCGTTTGTCTGTGTCTGACCCAAATCCCATCTTGAATTTCCACATGTTGTGGGAGGGACCTGGTGGGAGGGACCTGGTGGGAGGTCATTGAATCATGGGGGCATGTTTTTCCCGTGTTGTTCTCGTGCTAGTGAATAAGTCTTATGAGACTTGACAGTATTATAAGGGGGAGTTTCCCTGCCCAATCTCTCTCTTTGCCTGCCGTCATCCCTGTAAAATGTGACTTGCTTCTCCTTGCCTACCCCAGGATCATGAGGCCTCCCCAGCCATGTGGAACTGTAAGTCCAATTAAACCTCTTTCTTTAGTAAGTTGCCCAGTCTAGGGTGTATCAGCAGCATGAAAACGGACTAATACAGGGACTTTGGAGGAATTAACCCTCTAACTGAAAATACCTCAGCTTGTTAAGGGTTAATCACTTATCTCTGGAGAATAAAAATGACAATGGACGGTAAGAAACGGTAAGACCCAGGGAGCCCCAACTTGGCATTAGTTTGCACTTTTCCCTCCAAAGAAATAAATACAACACAATTTTCCCTGAAGGAAGGTGCAGAAAAAAATCTCTAGTTTTCAGTTAACGAGGGACCCGAGGCTTTGTTTTCATTGGTTTAACTATACCTCTGGGTCAGACTCCTTCTTCTGAAATAATTAGATTGTGATGAGACATTGACACTTGCTTTCTTCAATCACATTTTTATTTTTTAACAGTTTTAATAGAATTTAAATGTTCATTACTACCTATTTCTATAAACAAGCTCATTTACCCAGTTTAAATGAAAAGGAGAATAGGCTAGTCAGTAGGGGGGGGGGTCCTTTAAGACATTTGGTGTTTTGGGAAATAATTTAACAAATATTCATATTGGAATGATTTTTTGTTCCTAAGGCATATACTAATAAATAGCAGGGATGCAAACCAGGCACCTTCCTGTTACTTTCAGTTAATAGGTCAGTTTCATTCTCTGAAAGATACGTAAAATATGCCCCAGAATGCTGGGTCAGGCCTGTAATCCCAGCACTTCAGGAGGCCGAGGTGGGCCGATCACTTGAGGTCAGGAGTTCAAGACCAGCCTGGCCAACATGGCAACATGATGAAACCTTGCCTCTACCGAAAAAAAAACAATGCAAAAATTAACTGGGTGTGGCGGCACATGCCGTAATCCCAGCTACTCTGGAGACTGAAGCATGAGAATTGCTTGAATCCCAGAGGCAGAGGTTGCAGTGAGCCGAGATTGCTCTACTGCACTCCAGCCTGAGGGAACAGAGGGAGACTCCATCTCAAAAATAAAAAATAAAAATAAAAATAAAGGATACATAAAATGTAGTAATTTTGAAAAGCAGAATATCGAAAGAATAAACTTTCCCCCAAAGGAATAACTGAGAAATTTGAGGATGTCACAGATTTTTGTTAATATTATTTTAAATACAATGAGTTTAATAACTCTTACAACTGTTACCTAAATGAACTTAAAATTGGGCAACTAGGTTGTCCCTGAGTCATAGCCTGATGGCATGCTTCCACTACTTTTAGGATTGCCAATAAAACTTAATAGTAACTTTACATAGTCTGTTTGAAAAAAATTTAATGTCATTCAGGGTAGATGACTTAATCAGCATGGTATAATTTTCCTTTTTATTGTGCTTGTAGACTGTGTCCTGGAAAGGAAACTGAAAACTAAAAAAGAAGAAAGAGAAATGCAATCCAATTATTACCAACTGCCCACGTTTTTTCAAAAGAAGCCGTTTCTTGGAAAGGTTAGACAGAGTCAACTGTGACCTCATGTGACAACAGTAAGGGATAAAAGAAAATCCAAGAAATCCTTTTTTCATTCATTTTAAAGTAACTTACAGAGCAGTCCTTTTGTGGGGCAACGTTGGACTGTTTCTAAAGGAGAGACAGGTGAAACAATGGCTGAATTTTAAAGCAAGCTCAGGGAGAGACAGGGGCTATGGTCAGGAGAGGTCTGGCTGTGCGCCTACATCCTCAGTAGTAACTGATCAGAATCCAGAATCCCATCCTTCATTTTATTTAAATGCACAGACTTTGCATTTTATTGAAAAGCACAATCTTGAATCACAGTTGGTCAGATTGGTGCGAATCCACCATCTAGTTTGCCTGTTTTGACTTTATATAAATGGAATCGCACCATATGGATACTTAGCCTCTGGATTTCCTGCCTTCGCTACACATTATGTTTGTGAAACTCTTCCATGTTGTTGCATGTAGTAGTAATTCATTCTTTTTTACTATTATGTATTCTACTGAATACATGTACCAATTTTGTTATTTTACATAACATTGGTACATAAATATACCAATTTTATCTCAATAAACAATCTTTTTTTAAAAAAAGATATTGAGTGAAAATTAAGTTTCTCTTCCATTTCATCCCACCCAGTTCTAATGCTGCATGAGTGAGGGTTTCATTGTAGGTACTTCGAGCAGAAAGGGATTTGATGTCTACAAGGAATGTGATGTTTACAAAATCTTGGGATGGGCTGGGAAAGGGATTGACAAAAGGCTACCTCTGGAGTTAGGCAATTCCAGAGCAGCCACCATCACCACAGCCACCTCTCAACAACCACACAATGTAGGTGCGGGCACCGGAATGGAGAATTCAGCTGCTCATGCCCCATGGCCTTGCCTAGCAGCAAATGCTGCAGCAGGAAGAGGCCCTGTGTCTCTCATCTGTTTCCCAAATCGTGCACCAGTGTATCCAACCGAGTGAACTACACTCACTTTCAAGATTCTAGCTGCAAAGGAGTCAGGGAAAGTAGTCTTCATCTTTCTAACCTCTACAGTCAGGATGGTACCTTAAAATGAGGGTAGACTGGAAGCTGAGTCAACTTACTAGTCAGCCCACCTTCCCACAGGCAACCACTGCTGCCAACGACTTGGGGATCTTTCTAGAGATAATCCCTGTGTAAACAAACACAAGCACAGATATGCCTTACACACACACACCCCTACTATTCATACTTTCTACATTTTGGGGTTTTGGTTTTTTTTTAACCAAATAACACAATGTATGATGAATATAGTTCCACGTCATTCTATTTGACATAAAAGTACAATTTCGAACACTAAATGTTTTTGCTGCATACTTTAAGGGATAACATTCAGGATGATTTCACGCTACTTGACTGTACTTTCGTATGGTAATTTTTTAAATAGAATCGTTTGAAAGAACAGCCTTGACCTCACGAAAGAAAGTTCTGACATTTTCCAAGACACAAATAATCTTTTTGTGCTGCTGTGTACGCACTCCCACCTCCCACGCATGGCAGACTATGTCCATTCTAGATCAAGTGGCCACCTGTTCTCCTGCACATCCAGTCAGCTATAAGTCACCTTAAGCGAGTCTGCCCTCTGTTGCAGCTAAAGTAACTTTTATACTGTGGGAGGGGTCTGTGCTGTGCCCATATCTCCTGGCAGGAGCCACTTTCATGAATGCCGGCCTGATGGCCAATTGTCTGCACTTGAGACTCTGGAGGCTCTTTCTGGCTTTGACAATTTGCTCGGCCTGTACAGGGGCAGTATAGAAATGCCAGGAGATGAATGTCCCCAAGGCGCAGCCCTCAACAGTGAAGTCGGTGGAAAGTGCCCTTGCTCTTCCACCACGTGGGTGGGGAAAACCTAGAGTGCATCTTTCTGGTAGCCCAAGGGTCCTTAGCAATGACGGCTTTAATAAAGTACCCTTGGTTGCCACCCTTTCCTCTCCCGACTCATTTTCCCACCCCCAACCATTGTTTCCTGGAACCACCTTGCAAATAGATTACTGCTTCCCCTGGAATCTTCATCTAAGGCCTGTTTTCAGGGGAACCCAGTGTAAGACATGTACACGAGTCAAAACTAGGCTGCAAATGTGGGAGGGGCTGGTGGCACCCCAGTGAAGGAAACCCAGTCTGCACATGTGTGACAGAGATACTGGATATTTCCAATGAAGGAACTGCTATGGGTCAAACTGTGTCCCCTCAAATTCACAAGTTGAAACCTAAACCGTCAGTACTCTGAGCATATCTGTATTTGGAGGGAGGAATTAAAGAGGTAATTTAGTGAAAATGCGGTCGTTAGGGTGGGTCCTAATCCAACATGACTGGTGTCCTCAAAAGAAGAGACTGGCCGGCCGGGCGCAGTGGTGCATGCCTGTAATCCCAGGACTTTGGGAGGCCAAGGCGGGCGGATCACCTGAGGTCAGGAGTTCGAGACCACCCTGGCCAACATGGTGAAACCTTGTCTTCATAAAAAAAAAATTAAAATAAAAAAAAGAAGAGATCGGCCAGGAGAAGTGGCTCACACCTGTAATCCCAGCACTCTGGGAGGCCAAGGTGGGCAGATTCCTTGAGCCCAGGAGTTTGAGACCAGCCAGGGCAATATAGTGAGACCCCGTCTCTCTATTTTTATTTTTTTATTTCGAAAACATAATTTAAAAAATAATTGTTTTAAAAAAGAAGAGATTAGGACAAAGACACAGAAGAAAGGCCATGTTAGGGCCCAACAAAAGCAACACCTGTAAGCCAAGGAAAGAGGCTTCAGAAGAAATCTACCCTGCTGACACCTCGATCTTGGACTTCCAGCCTCCAGAACTGTGAGAAAATACAGATATTTTTTGTTGGTTTAAGCCACCCAGTCTGTGGTATTTTCTTATGGAAGCCCCAGCAAACCAATATGGGCAACTACGACTTCTGGTGACAGTCCATTTCACTTTTGGACTGTTTGGATGTTAAAAACTTCTTGGCCGGGTGCAGTGGCTCACGCCTGTAATCCCAGCACTTTGGGAGGTGGAGGTGGGTGGATCACCTGAGGTCAGGAGTTCAAGACCAGCCTGACCAACACAGTGAAACTCTATCTCTACTAAAAATACAAAATTAGCTGGGTGTGGTAGCACATGCCTGTAATCCCAGCTACTTGGGAGGCTGAGACAGGAGAATTGCTTGAACCTGGGAGGTGGAGATTGCAGTGAGCCAAGATCATGCCATTGCACTCCAGCCTGGGCAACAAGAGTGAAACTCAGTCTCAAAAGTAAAATAAAATAAAAAAAATAAAAGTTCTTTATGTGGACTGAAATCCTTTTTCCCATAACTACTTTTATTTCAGCATTCAATCCAAAAGAAATCTGCTCCCTCTTTTATGAGATAACCCTCACTTATTCATAAAGCTAAAGAATTTTAAAGCTGGATAGTATCTGAAAACATAACCTAGGGGACCTCTTCCAGAGTTTATGGGGCTTTTTATATCAACTCTGAAAGTATAAGTAGGCTGCAACACCTAAGCATTCTTCTAGGAAAAAATACAGTGTTGGCCTCTGTCCTGCTGTATCTTGTTTCTTTGTTAGAGTGATTGGGAGGGTAAAGTAATTAAGAACTATTGGCCAGGCACGGTGGTTCACGCCTGTAATCCCAGCACTTTGGAAGGCTGAGGCTGGTGGATCACTTGAGGTCAGAAGTTGAACACCAGCCTGACCAACGTAGGGAAACCCTGTCTCTACTGAAAAAGTACAAAGTTAGGCTGAGCGCGGTGGCTTGTGCCTGTAATCCCAACACTTTGGGAGGCCAAGATGAGGTCAGGAGCTCAAGACTAGCCTGGCCAATATGGTGAAACCCTGTCTCTTCTAGAAAATAAAATAAAAAAAAAAATAGCCAGGTATGGTGGCATGCGCCTGTAGTCCCAGCTACTCTGGAGGCTGAGGCAGGAGAATCACTTGAACCTGGGAGGTGAAGGTTGTGGTTAGCTGAGATCGCGCCATTGCACTCC
>CAUYLG010063507.1:0-39725 GCA_963573385.1 Cacajao melanocephalus
AAAAAAATGACTAGACCTTTAGCTCCTGCAATGATCTGTAGACTCCCAAAGCTGCATATTTCCAGCCACTTTTGAGTTGCATGCTGTAGCAAAACAGTCAGCACCTCTCAATAGATATTGCTGCAGAGAAAGATTTTAATTCAGCACTCTTTCTGTGTTAGAAGCAATGCCATTTCCCCCTAAAAACAAAACCACTTAACAGAGCCAGCCAGCCATATAATTAAATATTCACTTATTATTTGGTGGGTATTCCTTAGGTGACAGGGGGCTTCTTTTGCTTGGTGGGAGGGAGGGAACACTACCTACTTTGATGCCAATCACTCAGGAGTTTCTCTTAAAACTTTAAATTTTCTGTGACCAAAAAAACTTTCAAAAAAAATGTTAAAGAGAAGAACACTTAAAATGTTACTCCCAAATGATCAGGCAACAGAAATAAGATCCCTCTTATCTTGTGTGTCCTACTTCTTTTTTTTTCTTACATCTTTGTTTATTCTCCCAGATCCTGTGTCCCACTTCTATCTAACACAATGTAGGCGATGAAGCTGTCTCCTACAACCTAAACTACCACATCACAAATAATGCATATATTTATCTTTCAGAAGTAAATTTTCATGAGAAGTGTAATGATTAATATACATTTCTAAACATGCATTTATTAAAAAAAATTAAATATCCAGCCTGAGTACTATATACTATTTGCTATTTTAAGTGCAGAAGGTAGCTCTATTTAATAAATAAGGCATATATCAATGCTACTCCTACTTAAGGAAATTATTCAACAACAATTACTCAATTAGATTGCCTCTGATAGTGTTCTCCCTAAGATATGTGCTAGAAAAAGTCCCGGACATTGTTGAGAGGTAAAGTAGCATTAGCCTCATGTGCCACAGGAACGAATTTTCCAAAAATCAGTAATAATGAATACTAGGCTGCAAATTTCATCTAATTAAATTTCCTGCTACTGTTGAGTATTCACAGAATTATAGCTTGCATAAGAATATTAATCAACCATGCATCTTGTATAATATGGTAACGGGGAGTTGATTCTGACAGCTCTGTTCTTAAATTGTGACCTTCCAATTTTTTTAATTAAAATGGAAAAATTATTTTTCAAATATAAGATACTGTCTAGCCTACAGATTTCATTACAAAATTTTGCCTTTTTTGTGATAATCCCCAAAATAATACAGAACAAGGCACAAACCACTGATTTTTAACTTAGCAAAGCGGGCTTGGCATTTTATCCTTATGTCAAAACACAAGACTAGGCTTTCAGTGAAAATCAGATGAGAATTCTCCCTCTGCAGCATTATCACATGCGTCATCAATTACTGCCATGCCTAAGTCTAGCATCATGCCAGCACATTAAGACAGAAGGTACTATATGCAGTGTTCACTGGACCAGAAAGACAGAAATAAGAAAGGGAGGTGGGGAGAAAGAAACCCTAGAGAAGAAATTAAAAAAAGGCAGACCGTGCAATACAAACCAGATCATGGCTGCTTAGCTAATATGGGCCAACTGCTGTGGAAGAAAAATGTCGAACACCCCAAGTTGTGTAAATTTCTGTAAACATCTAAACACACACACAAACACACACAACACCAACCTAATTAGGAACATAAATATATGTTGATCCTTTACTATGTTACAGTTTTGAAAATAAAAGCTAAAGTTAAAATATCTATATTCTCTAAACTGCCTTCTTATTTTCCTAAGAAAGAAGCTAGTATTTCTTAAGGAGAAGGGGGGCTTGTCGTGATGGTTATAAAGACTAAGATTCCCTTTTTAACTTTTTTTTCCCCACTCAAGTTTTACCAATAACTCACTGAAACCCTTATTAAATATGTACACTTAAGCACAAATAGTAAATGCTGACAATGACAAGTTTAGACATTTTAACAATGGACTGTGTTATTTTAAAATAATGGGTTTCTTAAAATGAAAATAATGTTCGAAAATTAAGAATTTTTTTTAAAACTAAGACCCCAGTAAATAAGTCTCCTTGTTCTATTACTTGATATCATCAGTGTCCAAAACTAAGCAGTGTCCAAAACTAAGCAGTGAAAAGACAGAAAAAATCAGCTACTGACAAAAACCAGACATTTCTTAAGCTACAGAGACCAAACTTGCCATGTTTCACAAGAGTCTGGTAAATAAAATGCATAATTCCTTAACTGTTTCTAATATAACTTAAAAAAATTTTTTTCCACACATATTCTATTTATGTAGGAACATTTCATACATAATTACACTGCCTAGGAAAGGTGAAGCTATAAAAGGATCAAAATACATTTTACTCCTTTATTCAATTCACAAAATGCTAAACTTTAACTTGCTACCTTCAACAAAGTATCAGTATGGGCCAAAAAGATATTTTTCCATCAAAATTCTAATGTGTTTCTAGATTTTTTGGACTGATTTCCCAACATATTAAATATCAGATTATAACCCAAACTCTATTTGGCATGCAAGAAAACAACTCTAAACTGTACCACTGGTTATTAATAAGTTTAACTTCATTCACATCAAGTGTCACACGAACACTACCTAACTAACTGGCTAAGACCCGAAATTAAGCACTGATTATCTTACCGATTCTATAGGCTTGTCAAGTGATGCTTGTTCAATTTCCAAGTGTCCTTCCTCATATTGATCAAAGTGATTACCCTGAAAAAAGATGATTACAGTTATTTTTCAAAAGCAGTAAGTGTTGAATTTATTAACAGCCTAACCAAACTAAGCATTATTTTTAACGTTTATTTATTTATTTACTAAAAGGACACTGCAATCATTCTTTTTCAGTAGACAATCAAAACCACACCACAAATTCCAACTTTTTAAAAATTTATAAAAATGGGCCAGGTGCAGTGGCTCACACCTGTAATCCCAACATTGGGAGGCCAAGGCAGGTGTATTACCTGAGGTCAGGAGTTCGAGACCAGCCTGGCCAATATAGTGAAATCCTGTCTCTACTACAAATATAAAAAATTAGCTGGGCATAGTGGCATGAGCCTGTAGTCCGAGCTACCTGGGAGGCCGAGGCAGGAGAATCGCTTGAACTCAGCAGACGGAGGTTTCAGTGAGTTGAGATCAGGCCACTGCACTCCAGCCTGGGTGACGGAGCGAGAGACTGTCTCAAAAAAAAAAAAGGAAAGAAAAAAATTATAAAAATGTATTAGGGCCAGACACAGTGGCTAGCACCTTCAATCTCAGCACTTTGGGAGGCTGAGGACAAGAGTTCAAGACCAGCCTGGGCAATAACAGTGAGACACTGTTTCTACAAAAAAAAATTTTTTTAATTAGCCATACATTGTGGTATGAGCCTGCAGTTCCAGCTACTCAGAAGGCTGAAGTGAGAGGATCACTTAAGTCCAGAAGGTTGAGACTACAGTGAGCTGTGATCAAGCCACTGCACTCCAAGCCTGGGTGACAGAATGAGACCTTATTTCAAATAAAATAAAACAAAACACAACTTATTAGGAATCTAGGCCTAGTAATCTGAACTTTTATTCTCCTAACAAGTTTTGAGGTTGTAACCTAAAACACTATCAACCATTTGGGACACCAACTCTTTTAGACTGACTACATTAGGAAGACTATACAATCTTATAAACAAAGAGCCATGCTGTTTTACCTTCTTTTTTTTTTGAGACGGAATCTCTCTCTGTAGCCCAAGCTGGAGTGCAGTGGCATGATCTCAGCTCTCTGCAACCTCCGCCTCTCAGGCTCAAGTGATTCTTGTGCCTCAGCTTCCTGAGTTGCTGAAACTACAGGTACATGCCACTATCCCCCGCTAATTTTTGTATTTTAGTCGAGATGGGGTTTCACCATGTTGCTCAGGGTAGTCTCTAACTACTGAACTCAGGCGATTCACTCACCTCAGCCTCTCAAAGTGCTGTGATTATAGGTATGAGCCACTGCACCCAGCCTGTTTTACTTTCATAAGCAATATTGCATTAAATCTTTAATGATGAAGAAAGCAAGTCACAGTAATGAAAATAAAACCTATATACTGCTCAATCTGCTAACATTAAACTAAAACTGCTAAGACATTAAACTTTAAATCAAGTGACACCTCCCAGCTTTTCAAGGAATTAAAAATAAGCTCTTGACAGTTTCAAAAGCAACTATTCCTCAAGATGACCTGCCAAGAGAGATAAACATGCCTGTACAATGCTGTATTTGATCATAATCAAGCAAGTTGTCACTGCAACTAAAAATAAGTAATAACAGTTTCAACAAATAGTAGTTGAAGACAACTAAGTGCTCTCTAATCATAGTTTTCACAGATCTCCCTGCTTCATTAGGAAGGAATAGCTCATAATTTGGTTTTAAATCAAAATATCAACTTTCTAGTTCCCTTCTTGTCATAAAGTATAGGGCATGAGGATTTGTGAGTCCCACAATGACCTAAATCAAAAGACTAAAGACTTCAGTCTAGCCTAAATGAATTCAGTGTGTGGAAAGATAGGACAACTTCATGTTAACCTAACAAAAAGTTACTTTGCTTTTTCAAGGTAAAATTAAAATTCTAACTGAATAAATGAAATTAAATGACGGGGAGCTCTAACATTTCATTTGCCACATTGTAATCATAAATATTAGGTTTCTCTCACTAGACTGTGAAGTCCTTGAGGACAAGAACTGAGTCTTGTTTATCTCTTACAAACCTAATATTTAATATGCAGCTGAACACTAGGGAACAATTAGGTGCTAAAACTGTGTGGCAATAATGAACAAGTTCTAAAACAAGATGGCGGTGGTGATGGTCATACAATATTGTCAATGTACTTAATGCCACTGAACCTTATACTTTTATTAAGAAAAGGGAGTCTCGCTATGTTGCCCAGGCTGCCTTCAAAGTCCTGGACTCAAGGAGCACAGCATCAGCCTCTTGACCAGCTGGAACTACAAGTGCCACACCACTACACTTGGCTTGAACCATATGCTTTAAAATAGTTAAAGTGATCAATTTTATGTTACATGTATTTTACCACAATAAAAGTAATAAAAATAAAATTATATGGCAATGTCTACCAAAATAAAGGGGGGAAAAAGGGAGAAAATGGAATAGCAAGGGACAGGAGTACGTTTTCCAAAGCCAAAAAAAATAAAATAAAATAAGACTTCAGTGTGGGTATTTCAGGAATAAGAAAAAGCAGTCAACAGATAATTTAAAAAAATTTTAAAGCAGCTATTAATCCTGAAAGTCTGTCTTTTGTTTTGTTTTGTTTTGTTGAGTCGGAGTCTTGGTCTGCCACCCAGGATAGAGTGCAGTAGTGTGATCTTGGCTCACTGCAAACTCCACCTCCCGGATTCAAGGGATTCTCTCACCTCAGCCTCCAGAGTAGCTGGGATTACAGGCACATGCCACCACACCTGGCTAATTTTTGTACTTTTAATAGAGACAGGGTCTCACCATGTTGGCCAGGCTGGTCTCAAACTCCTGACCTCAAGTGATCCATCCGCCTTGGCCTCACAAACTGCTAGGAATACAGGTGTAAGCCATGAGGCCCAACCTGAAAATTTGTCTTAAATTCTTAAATTAGCCTCCAAACACCTGCTTCATGGCATTTTAATTTCTACTGTAAGATTTAAAATTTTAAGTTACTTTAAAGGTGCTAATTGCAAAGTACTTCTAAATTAATAAATAATAAATATCCAAATACTGAGATTAACTCAAACCTCATCATATTACAGAACACCAATGTACAGCCAAATAGCAATTATTTCACTCTACAGTGAAAGATGAAAAATAGACCAGGCACAGTGGCTCATGCCTGTAATTCTAGCACTTTGGAGGGCTAAAGTAGGAGCATTGTCGGAGGCCAGGAAGTTGGACATCAGCCTGGGCAACATAGCGAGACCTTGTCTCCACAAAAAAAAAAATTAGACAGGCGTGATGACGTGTGACTGTCATCCTAGTCCGTGTGCCTGTCATCCTAGTCCTACAGTCCTAGCTACCTGGGAGGCTGAAGCGGGAGGATCACTTCAGCCCAGGGGTTCAATACTGCAGTGAGCTGACTGAGCCACTGCATTCAGGCCTGCATAGCAAACCAAGAGTCTGTCTCAAAAAAAAAAAAAAAAAAAAAAAAAAGAAGTCACCCTAACAACATTGATTGTGTACTACTTTTTTAAAGTAATTAAACCTTTAGTGAGCTACCAAGTAGTTCTACAAAAAAGAAAATGGGCACCTTCTAGGAAAAACCATTTTGGCTTATCCTTGATGCATGAATAATCACACAAGTTTTTCTAAACAAATAATGAATCATTAGCACAATCTTTTTTAATCTTAGGCTTCAAGTTATTTTAGAGAACCCTTCTGTATGATTACAAACTACTGTCAGCAAATGCCAGGTTCCAAATAAGACACTTAACAAATTTCTAAATACAGTAAGCTAATTAACTTTTCAAATCATTCTGGATCTGTCAGATGCAATACAAATCAGGATTAATAATATAGACAATTCAAAAGAGAAATTATAGTGTTTTCAACAAATGGTGCTAGAACTAGGTGTCCATATGCAAAACAAAAAAAAGAGCCTCAATCCATACTTTGAATAATAAAAAAAATGGACTCAAAATGCACTGCAGACCTAAATGTAAAGCTGAAAATGATACATTCTAGAAGAAAAAATACAGGAGACACTCTTTGTGCCCAAAGCTAGACAAATATTTTCTTAGAGACAACCCAAAAGCACAATCAATATATGGAATAAGAAATTGATAAGCTGGACTGGGAGAAAATATTTACAAATCATATTCCTTTTTTAAAAAAAAACAAACAAATGAATGCTAAACAAACCCATATCTGATTTAAAAAACTTGTATCCAGAAAATATATAGAATACTCAAAGTGGGGGGAAAAAATCTCAATTTTTAAAGTGGGCATAAGATTTAAACAGACATTTCATCAGATATAGAGGTGGCAAGTATGCACATGAAAATACATTCAAGATCATTAACCATTAAGGAAACACAAACTACAACCACACAGTATTACCACCACATGCCTATTAAAATGGCATTAAAAAAAAAAAGTGGCCCAACACGGTGGCTCACATCTGTAATCCCAGCACTTTGGGAGGCCAAGGCAGGTGGATCACGAGGTCAGGTGTTCAAGACCAGCCTAGCCAACATGGTGAAATCCCATCTCTACTAAAAATTACAAAAGTTAGCCAGGTGTGAAGGCAGGCACCTGTAATCCCAGCTGCTCAAGAGGCTGAGGCAGGAGAATCGCTTGAACCCGGGCAGCAGAGGTTGCAGTGAACCGAGATTGCACCACTGCTTCCCGCCTGGGTGAGAGTGAGAGTCTGTCTCAAAAAAAAAAGAAGCTAATATCACTTCTTTTTTGTTTGTTTGGAGACAAGGTCTCCCTCAGTTACCCAGGCTGGAGTGCAGTGGCACAATCACGGCTCACTCCATCCTCAACCCTCCAGGGCTTAAGTGATCTTCCTACCTCAGGCTCCCAAGTAGCTGGGACTAGAGGTGCACACCACCATACCAAGTTAATTTTTGGTAGAGATGGGGTTTTGCCATACTGCCCAGGCTGGTCTCAAACTCCTGGGCTCAAATGATCTGCCCACCTTATCCTCCCAAAGTGCTGAGATTACAGGCTTGAGCCCTCTGACAAAATTTCAGATGAGCAACTTTCATACATTGCTGGTGAGAACATAAAACTTTTTAAAGCCTAAAGTCACAGACTACCTAATTTTCTTACCTGTCTTCTTAAAATATGACAACAAACAGAGTCACCCATTTGCTGCTGAAAAGTTGGCTATAAAAAACATGGGCAGACTAGGTGTGGTGGGTGGTTCACACCTGTAATCCCAGCACTTTGGGAGGCCAACTCTGATACATTATTATTAACTAAAAGTCCATGCTATATTCAGATTATCTTAGAGTTCCCCTAATGACCTTTTTCTGTTCTAGGATCCCATAGAGGATACCATATGACATTTTGTTGCCATGTCACTTTAAGCATCTCTTGGCTATGACAGTTTCAAAAAACTTTTAAAAAGTAAAAACTTAGTAAATATCATGTTAAATTTCAGCCTAATTGAATATTTCAATTTATCATAAATGCTATGATATGTCCTGCAGCATAGTGGGACCCTTTATCTAATTTTTATCACGTATTTGATTTTTGTTTCTTTTTACAAATTCAGAAGTTCTAATGTCTTGTTTTTATATGTATTTACTTATTTTTTTTGAAACAGGGTCTCACTTTGTCATCCAGGCTGGAGTGCAGTGACTCAATCTCAGCTCACTGAAGACTCAACCTCCCAGGCTCAAGTAATCTTCCCACCTCAGCCCCCCAGGTGCTGGGACCACAGGCACACGCCACCATGCCTGGCTGAATTTCTTTGTATTTTTGTAGAGACTGGGTTCTGCCATGTAGCCCAGGATGGTCTCTAAGTCCTGAGCTCAAGAGATCGCCCACCTCAGCTGGGATTACAGGTGTGAGCCTTCATGCCCAGTCTGTTTTTATTTCATTTTATTTTCTGACACAGGGTCTCACCCTGTCATCCATGCTGGTGTACACTGATACAATCTTGGCTCACTATAACCTCCGCCTCCTGGGCTCAAGCAATCCTCCCACCTCAGCCCCTACAAAAAGCTGAGGCTACAGGCTTGAGGCACCACTCACAGCTAATGTTTTTATTTTTTTTTATTTTTTGTAGACTTGGGAGTCTTGCCATGTTCCCAGCATAGTTTCAAACCCCTGGCCTCTGGTGATCCCCCTGCTTTGGCCTCTCAAAGTGCTAGGATTACAGGCTTCTGCCACAGTCCCCATCCTTTACTAATGTTTGATTTTTTGTTTTTGAGATGGGGGCTCTCTCTGTCACCCAGGTTGGAATGCAGTGGCACAATCTCGACTCACTGCAGCCTCCGTCTCCTGGGCTCAAACGATCCTCCTGCCTTGGCCTCCCAAAGTGCTGGGATTGCAGGTGTCAGCCATCCTGCTGAGCCTCTAATAAAGTTTTTAAAAGCAAATCTGGCCAGACTATCATTCTCTCAATGAGACTGTCCCCACATTCTTCCCATGCCCCTAGCCCTAAGACCAACTCAATTTTACTTTGAAGTCTTATCTGACACTCCTACTCTTTGCTCCTTTAATGTTTATACCTTTGTTATGATAGTACTTGTATTGTGATTCCCTGTTTACTTATCTCCTCTACCATAACGCATGTTCTTTAAGTCCAGGTACTCTTTCTTCATCTATGTACCCTATATAAGAACAGTTTCTAGTAGATTAGTGAATATTATGTGTTGATTTAGAATAACTAAGGGTCTCCCTGTGACCCAGGCCACAGGATAGTGGCACAATCGCAGCTCACTGCAGTCTCTACTTCCTGGGCTCAATTGATTCTCCCACCTCAGCCTCCCAGGTAGCTGGGACTACAGGTGTATACTAACATGCCTGCTAATTTTTGGGTTTTTAGTTTTTTTTCTCTCTCTTTTTTGGTAGAGATGGGATTTCATCATGTTGCCTATGTAAATAAAATGAAAAGAGGCTGGTTCATACAAGACAATTTTTATTTTATTCAAGATAACCACAGTAAAGACTCAGTTCTTTCACATTCTTGCTCTTGCCCACTCCCTTCTTGCCATTTTTTCAATTTTTTTCTTTTCTTTTCCTTTTTCCCCCCCGTAACAGCCTGTGTTGCTCAGACTGTTTCCAAACTCTTCGGCCCAAGCAGTCCTGTGGCCTCAGCCTCCAGAATAGCTGGGATTACAGGCACACGGTCTTTTGAAAGTGATTTCCGCTGTTAAAATAATGCTCACTAAGGGCATTTTTTTGTAAAATGCTTTTCTTGAGACACTTTGTTAGACTGAACTCACAGGCAGAACTTAAAAATTGAGGTTTTTTTGTTTGTTTTACAATTTTTATAATAACTTTAATCTTACCTCTAGATATGTTATCTAGTCTGAGAGCTGGTCACAGGTGAGGAAAGGTTGTGCAAGCAATGTTTTTAAATTTTTAATACATTGTGGCCCTCTATATTAAAATATATGACTAAACACAAATAATACAAATGTAAAGTGGATATTGTTAAAAGTTCAGGCTACACTGTAATAAGTAGAAAAGTGAAAGAAAGCCCTCCTTTCTCCTCTGTTTCATTTCTTAGAGGTAACCATTGTTTTCAATTTGTTACCTTTCAGTTTTTTAGTAAAGTTTTAAAATACACATGCTTTTTGGAAAAAGTGCTTTAGAAATATTGGATATGAGTTTATTGTAATTATTAATTTTTGTGTTTACTTTTAGATAGACTTTTTTCAAGTAGTTTTAGGTTCACAGCAAAGTTGAGTTGAAAGTATAAACACAGCCTCCTGAACACTTATTATAACACATTTGCTAAAACAGATGAACTAACATTGACACATCTTTATCAGCCGAAGTCCATAGTTTACATTAAGGTTCACTCTTGGTGTAGTTCTATGAGTTTTGACAAATGTACAGTGACATTTATCTACCTTTATAGTATTACAGAGAATAATTTCACTGCTCAAAAAATCCCCGGTGACTACATGTTCATCCCTTTACTTTCTTCCCCTCAAACTCCTGGCAACCACTGATCTTTTTACTGTTTCCACAATTTTGCCTTCTCCAAGACGTCGTATATTTGCCATCATTGTGTAGCCTTTTCATATTGGCTTCTTTCACATATTCTTGAATATGTATCCAAGGTTCTTCCATGTCTTTTCCTGGCTTGATGGCTCATTTCTTTTTAGTGTCGAATAATATTCCACTGTCTCGTATTATCACAGTTTACTTATTCATTCATCTACTGAAGGACATCTGGACTGCTGCCAAGTTTTGGCAATTACAAATAAATAATGCTATAAACATGTTTTGGTTTTTTGTGTAGACTTAAATTTTCAGTTCCTTTGGTTAAGCAGTAACGAGTGTGATTGCGGGATTGAATGGTACAGATAGGTTTAGGTTTGTAAGAAATTGCCAAACTGTCTTTCCTCTTTCTCTTGATGGTGCCTTCTGCAGAACAGAAGTTTTAAATTTTAATAAAGTCTAACCCACCAATTATTTCCTTCGTGGGTGTGCCTTTGGTTTTCCATCTGAAAAGTTATCACCAACCCCAGTGACACCCAGTATTTTGTTTACTTTCACTTGGTATTCCTGTCATTGTGCTGAGACTACATTTATTTTGGGAGTAGGTGAAAAATGTTTTGCACTTCACTACCAGGGATTACTGTGGTTGTTGTTAATATCTTACTTTTGTGGGAATTGACGGTGTTTATGTTTTTGTGTTAACATTAAAGAAACAGCCTTTTTTAATAGGGTAAATTTAATTCAGCTTAAATCTGCAAATTTGTGTAATTTTAGACCAAGAAATGACATGAAATAGTGTCTAGTTCAAGTTCTTCATTTTCCAAATGAAGGTACAAAGAATGAGAAATATGACATGATCTGCATGAGGTCATACAGTGAATTATTAATGAAGATAGAACTTAGAATTGCTAACCATGTTAAAGAACTGAGATAGGCCGGGCGTGTGGCTCACACCTGTAATCCCAGCACTTTGGGAGGCCGAGGCGGGCAGATCACGAGGTCAACAGATCAAGGCCATCCTGGCCAACATGGTGAAACTCCGTCTCTACTTAAAATACAAAATTAGCTGGGCGTGGTGGCACGTACTTCTAGTCCCAGCTATTCGAGAGGCTGAGGCAGGAGAATTGCTTTAACCCGGCAGGCGGAGGTTGCAGTCAGCAGAGATTGTGCCACTGCACTCCAGCCTGGCACCTGGCGATGGAGCAAGACTGTCTCAAAAAAAAAAAAGGAAAAAAAAAAAAAAGAACTGAGATAAAAGATGTATTGATAATTTTTTCTTGTATAATAACTACTTTTGATGATAGATGTTTATTTCTTATTCTTTTAGACTTGGTGTGTGGCTCCTAATTTTTAACAGAGTAAGTTTTAAAACAGTGAAAAATATAAACCGTTTTTACACTTTTCCAATGTTGCAGCTAATTGACAGGTTTGTTTATTATGGCAAATCAAACAAATAAATGTTGAGAAGTACTCAATTCACTAAGTTATTTGTGGAACATTTCTTTTCAGGGTTTTTTTTAGACGGAGCCTCACTCTGTTACCCAGGCTGGAGTGCAGTGGTGCAATCTCAGCTCACTGCAACTTCCACCTCCAGAGGAGCTGGGACTACAGGCGTGCACCACTACGCACAACCAATTTTTTTTTTTTTTTTGTATTTTTATTTCTTTATATTTATTTTTTTTTGAGATGGATTCTTGCTCTGTCACCCAGGCTGGAATGCAGTGGCATGATCTCAGTTCACTGCAACCTTCACCTCCTGGGTTCGAGTGTTTCTCCTGCCTCAGCCTCCCTAGTAGCTGGGATTACAGGCATGTGCCACCACGCCCAGCTGATTTTTTGTATTTTTAATAGAGACGGGGTTTCACCATGTTGACCAAACTAATCTCGAACTCTTGACCTCAGGTGATCCACTCGCCCTGGCCTCCCAAAGTGCTAGGATTACAGGTATGAGCCACCACACAAGGCCCATGACAACTGTATTATAGTTATTGTATGGATACTGTGTAAGGGAACATAGAACATGGGTGAGTGATATACCAAAATTATCTGTACTATTTTTGCAACTATTCTATAAACCTAAAATTACTTTAAAATAAAACAAAAAACGAGACTGGCGTGGTAGCTCACGCCTGTAATCCTAGCACTTTGGGAGGCCAAGGCCGGTGGATCACCTGAGGTCAGGAGTTCATGACCAGCCTGGCCAACATGGTGAAGCCTTGTTTCTACAAAAATACAAAAATTAGCCAGACACAATAGTGGGTGCCTGTAATCAAATAGCTTGATCCCGGGAAGCAGAAGTTACAGTGAGCCAAGATCATGCCATTGCACTTCAGCCTGGGGAACAGAGGAGACTCCATCTCAAAAACAAACAAACAAAACAAAAAACCTTCTAGTTATGGAATAATTTCCAAGACATATAATTAAGAGGAAAAAAATGAAACTGCTAGAAAATGTGCTCTCATGCTACCCTTAGGGAAGGTTAAGAGTGCAGAATGCTTAGTATATAGGTAATATACTTATTAAAAGTGCAGAATGCTTATTATATGGGTAATATATTATATGGGAAAGAACTGCCACACAATTGGAAATAGTGAGGTTGTCTTTGAGAAGGTTAACTAAGTGATTTTCTTTTCACTCTGAATCCTTTTGTCCTTTTTTTTTTGGAGACAGAATTTCTCTGTCACCCAGGCTGGAGTGCAATGGTGCCATCACGGCTCACTGCAACCTCCCCCTCCTGGGTTCATGCAATTCTCCCACCTCAGCCTCCCAAGTAGCTGGGATTACAGGCACCTACCATCACGTCTGGCTAATTTTTGTTATTTTTCACCATGTTAGCCAGGCTGATCTTGAACTCCTGACCTCAGGTGATTTGCCTGCCTTGGCCTCCCAAAGTGCCGGGATTACGAGCATGAGCCAGGTGCCCAGCCGCCTTTTGTCTCTTTTGAATGTTACACTAGCAAAACAAAAAAAGGAAGGAGGAAAAATATGATTTCAACCCCCTAGGACACAACTATAGTAGTAATAGTAGTAGTAGTAGTAGTAGTAGTAGTAGTAACAATGATAACAATAATGGTGGAAAAATATTATTTCAACTCCCCAGGACACAACTATAGTAGTAATAGTAGTAATGATGTAACAATAATGGTGGTATTTTATTTTTGCCTCCCAACCCACCTGAGTCATTCTGATGAACTTAGACTCATCAGGCTCATTCTTTCTAAAAACAGTCAGTATAGCATCTGATTATCTGAAGGCATCAACAGGCCTTGAAAAGTATTTTTTGCTGTGTACCTTTCCTTCAAAACCTCACTTAGATCTCTGAAATTCCTTTAGATCTAGATGATCATGTAACATACACAAACCAGGGCACTTTGAGAATAAAAAAGGTGCTAAGGCTGGGCGCAGTGGCTTACATCTATAATCTCAGCACTTTGGGAAGCCAAGGTGGGAGGACTGCTTGAGCCCAGGAGTTCAAGATCAGCCCAGGCAACACAGTGACACCCCATCTTTACAAAAAATTTTTAAAATTTTTGTAAAAATTTATTTTCTTTTTTAAAAGATATTTGATACTTAATGTGATGGTTAATACTGAGTAAAAATTTCTTTAAATGATGGTGTGCACCTGTAGTCCCAGCTACTCAAGAGGCTAAAGGAGGAGGATCTCTTGCGTCCAGGAGTTGGAGGCTGTAGTAAGCTATGGTCTTGCCACTTCAGTCCAGCCTGGGTGACAGAGCAAGACTCTGTCTCAGAAAAAAACAAAAAACAAAAGGTGCTAACAGCAATTATTCCAGGACAAAAGGTATATATCAAAACTCATGGTCATCCTAGCAAAAATTCACAGGTCCTATATTATAGTATTCCTAAAATTTAGTTTTAATGACCGCTTGTTAGGTATGAGCTAAGGAAGGTAAAAAAGAAAATTAAATTTTAAAAAATGATGACTGCTTGGAACACTTATGTCATTACCTAAATAACCTCTTCCTTTCTCGATACTATATGCTTTCAAAGTTGAAAAATAACTTTTCACTTATGCTGATCAGAAATTCAAGTTCAAAAGGGTCAGACTGGAAGCAATCTAGCTTTTCTTTGAAAAAAAAAAAAAAAGTATCAGTTTTGGTGTGTTTTTTTTTTTGAGATTGTTGCACAGTCTGGAGTGCAATGGCGCAATCTCAGCTCACTACAACCTCCACCTCTGGGATTCAAGCGATTCTCCTGCCTCAGCCTCCTGAGTAGCTGGGATTACAGGCGCGGGCAGCTAATTTTTGTATTTTTAGCAAAGACGGGGTTTCACCATGTTCGTCAGGCTGGTCTTAAATTCCTGACCTCGTGATCCGCCCGCACTGGCCTCCCAAAGTGTTGGGATTACAGGTGTGAGCCACCACACCCAGCCAAAAGTATCAGATTTTAAACTACATGAACACACCCAATTGACTTTCCTTCAACTGCCTCCACTTAAAAAAAAAAAAAACTTCAACTTGTGATAGGTCTAATGGCAAATGAATACAACCTGGCTGACCTGCTCTGAATGTTATTAAAATACACAGTAGCTCTAGTTCCTTACAGGGTAAGGATTCTACTTTGAAACACAGGACAAATGTGGAAACTTCTCTCTTACAAATTTGGTTGTGGTGATCATTTAAGTATAAATAAAGACAGGAATTGCCTTAAATGTATCCAGATAAATAAAATCTTATTATTTGCTAACTGGTGCTGATTCTGGCATCCACATAATCCCACAGCTGTACCCTTTACGTGATTAAACTATACAGTAATTAGTAAAGAGAAATTAGAGCTAGAGAAGAAGGAATTATTAGGACAAGTCAAAGATCACAGTCAACAGCCTATAATCTCAAAAATACAATAGTGAAATGCTAAACAGTTGTTCTTATGCTCTTCTCTCTTCCTATAACTATTAACATTTAATACAACTTATTTGAAAAACATTTGTAAATAAATATTACTCAAAGTTGGTGGAACCTGGCTGGGCATGGTGGCTCACACTTGTAATCCCAGCACTTTGGAAGGCAGGAAGATCACAAGAGGTCAGGAGTTCAAGACCTGCTTGGGTCAAAAAAGAAGACCTGCCCCATCTCTACAAAAAATACAAAAAAAAAAAAAAAAAAAAAAATGAGTGTGGTGGTACACACCTGTAGTTCCAGCTACTCAGAAAGCCGCAGTGGGAGGATCGCCTGAGTCCAGGAGGTCAATGCTATAGTAAGCAGTGATCACACCACTGTACTCCATCCTGGGCAAAAGAGTGAAATCCTGTCTCAATAAGTAAATGTATGCATGTGACTTTAAAAATGGAATTTAAAAAGAAAATGTCCCAGCAGAAAAAGCCTATCCAAAAAGAAACGGACATCCTGAAGATTATTAGTGTCATTTCACTAGTATATTTAAATTTTATTTCAATTCACAGCTGGGTGAGGTAGCTCACGCCTGTAATCCCAGCACTTTGGGAGGCCGAGGTGGGTGGATCACCTGAGGTCAGGAGTTAAAGACCAGCCTGGCCAACGTGGTGAAACCCCGTCTCTACTAAAAACACAGAAATTGGCCAGGTGTGGTGGTGGGTGCCTGTAGTCCCAGATACTAGGGAGGCTGAGGCTGGAGAATTGCTTGAACCCGGGAAGCGGAGACTGCGGTGAGCCATGATCACGCCGCTGCACTCCAGCCTGGGCAGCAGAGTGAGACTCTGTCTCAAAAAAAAATTTTATTTCAATTTATGAGGTAGACAGAAACACCAATGTGATCAATTCCTAATGAACCTAATTCTTCACTGTTGCTTCCATAATCATACAGTCTGATTTACAACAATTTCCAGTATATTATTATAAAAAACAAAGCTCTCTGAAGTCAGAGACGTCAGAAATCAAGTCACTACCATCTGCTAGTTGTATAACTTTGGGCAAACTACCAAACCTCTCTCTAGGCCCATTTCCCCTGCTGTAAAATCCAGATTATTACACTATAGTATTGTTGTACATATTGTGAAGCTTAAAGAGGCACAAAGCAACAGATTATTATTTTAAAACACTGCTGAGGTCAGAGGAATAAATTTCACTTACTACATAAATTTAATTCTATGCTAATTGGTAGGAAAGATAACTGGCCAGCAATCTCAGCAAATAACTAAGAACTTGAAAACACATCACACTGGGTCAAGAGTATAGGAATATCACACACTCATCTAAAAATACATGTACACCTGTTTGACATATCAAATTTTCCTGGATAATTTGATTAGGACAAGAAAGAATTGATTTCCCAGAAAGGCACTATGCTGAAAAAAAATTTTACTTTATTTTTAATTTAATTAATTAATTAATTAATTTTTGAGACAGAGTCTCAATCTGTCACCCAGGCTGGAGTGCAGTGGGGTGATGTTGGCTCACTGTAACCTATGCTTCCCAGGTTTAACAAGTTTAAAAAATTCTCATGCCTCAGCCTCCCAAGTAGTTGGGATTATAGGCACCAGCCACCATGCCTGGCTAATTTTTGTAAATTTTTTTTTGAGACGGAGTCTTGATCTGTCACCGAGGCTGGAGTACAAAGGCGTGATCTTGGTTCACTGCAACGTTTACCTCCTGAGTTCAAGTGATTCTCCTGCCTCAGCCTCCCGAGTAACTGAGATTACAGGCACGTGCCACCACACCCAGCTAATTTTTGTATTTTTAGTAGAGACGGGGTTTCACCATGTTGGCCAGATTGGTCTTGAATGCCTGACCCTGAAGTGATCTGCCCACCTCAACCTCCCAAAGTGCTGAGACTACAGGCATAAGCCACTGTGCCTGGCCAGAAAAACTAACTTTTAGCCAGGAGCAGTGGCATATGCCTGTAGTCCCAACTACTCAACAGACTGAGGTGGAAGAATCACTTAAGTTCAAGTTCAGCCTGGGCAACATAGCAAGACTCTGTTTCTATTTAAAAAAAAAAAAAAGTATTAACTTTTTAAAACTTCACAGAAGACCAGCCTGGGCAACAGGACAAAATCTTGTCTTTACAAATACATGGTGTGTGCCCGTGGTCCCAGATGTGCAGGAGGGTAAGGTAGGAGGATCATGTGAACCCCAGGGAGGCAGAGGCTGCAGTGAGTCATGATCACATCACTGCACTCTAGCATGGGCAAGAGTGAGACTTTGTCATTTTTGGGACTCTCTTTTTTTGACTCTGTTTCAAAAAAATAAAATAATTTTTAAAATTAAAATAATATATAAACTCCATAGGAGAAATCTATGTTTTTCAGAAATGCATGCAAAATACAGCAAACAATTCTGGAGGCATTCAAAAAAGTAGGGAGGCCAGGAGTTAAGACACCAACCAAGGCAATACAATGAGACCTCATCTCTATCTTAAAAAAAAAAAAAAAAAAGTAGGGCGATGATAACTCCTCCAAGTAAGAGCTCTGTGCTCTGTTAGCTGCACTACTGCTAAGACAAAAAAAAAAAAAAAATCGCTGGGTGTGCGTGGTGGCTCACACCTATAATCCCAGCACTTTGGTAGGCTGAGGTGGGGTAGATCACCTGAAGTCAGGAGTTCAAGACCAGCCTGGCTAACATGGTGAAACCCCATTTCTACTAAAAATTAGGTGGGCATGGTGGCACATGCCTGTAATCCCAGCTACTTGGAAGGCTGAGGCAGGAAAATCACTTGAACCTGGGAGGCAGAGGTTGCAGTGAGCTGAGATTGCGCACTGCACTCCAGCTGGGCAATAAGAGCAAAAGTCTGTCTCAAAAAAAAAAAAAAATTCCTTTGGTACCCATTGTAATGACATATTATGTATTTCACCACTGGCTGGTATGCTAGATTCTTGTCTATTTAGATGTTTTGACACAATTCTGCACTAGTCCACAGAAAAACAAGTATATGTGCAATGTGTAACACAAAAGGAAACTCACAACTAAAAGGTGACTGTTGTAGTTTTACACAATAAAGTGTGATTATAACTATTTGTAACACAACCTCCATATTTGAAATATCCTTCAAGTGGTTTTATAAGATATCACAGAAACTAATAATTCAACCTGGATAGTCCACAGCATAGCAGGGAGTTGAGCTCCCAAGTCCGGACATTCTTCTCAGACTCTCTCAAGCCTCTGCTTCCTATGTACTTGGTTTTATTCAACCATTAATTCAAACATCTAAGCAACTTCTATGTGTCAGACACTGACTCAATACTAGAAAAATGAATAAAACAATAAAGACTTTGCATTCAAAGAATTCTAAGTCCAGTTAGATAAGACAAATTATAAGTAGTTTACAATAGGAGAGGAAGAACAGCAAAGTGGTTAAAGGTTGAGACTGGTCCAAATGACCTGAAAGCCAGCTTTTTTATTTGCTAGCTGTATGACCTTGGATAATTTTCTTGATTTGCAAAATTGGAATAATGATAAAACTTACTTTCTGAGGTTACTGGGGGATTATGAGAAAACAGTGCATAACATAGTGTAGGCAGAGTAACAGAGTAAGTGCTCTGTGCTCTATTAGCTGCACTATGGCTAGTAAAGTGCTATTACTGAAATATGACCGAAGTGCTGTGGGAGCACAGGAAATAAAGCAATTAGCTATGCCTAGGGAAGATGTCAGAGATGACATCAAATTGAGTCTGGGATGAGAAGGGATTTGTTAGAGAGAAGAGCATTCTAGACAGGTAAAGCCATGCCAACCCAAGAGTAATGAAGGAGCCTAAGATTTCCAGGTAACTACAGAAACCACATAATAGCAAGACGATGTGGAAAAATAAAAAGAGATGGAGCTGTTACAAGGGTACCAGATAGTTAAGAGTTTTATAAGCCAAGTTAGTGAGTCTGGATCTTGAGACATCAGGAACCACAGGGAAAGTCACATCTTGGGAGAGATCCAAGGTTCAAATCTGAGTTTACTAAATGTGTGGCCTCAATGTCTCTAAACTAAGGTTTTTCATCTTTAAAATGGGAGAAGCTGGGTGTGGTGGCTCACACCTGTAATTCCAGCACTTTAGGAGGCCAAGGTTGGGAGAACCCCATCTCTACCAAAAAACAAAAAAACCTTTAAGAAAAAAAAAGGGAGATAACCACCACCTTGTTTGGAGAGTTACCTGGATTAGATAAGTATCTCCAAAATGTCTTGGCATCAGTCCTGGTATTAATATAGCTGGCAACAAACAGTAGCGGATACTACCCTCACCATATATCACAGTAGTCAACTTTTAAAGGTGTAATGTTTAAAAAGAAGCTTGCAGTACCCTAACTTAAGAGTGTCCAGTAGAAATACCATTCTCCTCTCCAATCTATTCTTTAACTGGAACAAATGAACAAAATGGACTTTTGTCTTATTTTCTTACCCTTTTATGATGCCAAGAAAACAAACAGGTACTCACTAATGTTTGGAAAATGGAACGGAATTACCTGCTAGACCCACAGACAGTGAAAACGAGCAAGAAGTCATAAATGACCAATTAAACCACTGGTTTAGAACCAATTAAACCAACGGTGGTAAGCCACTGGTTTTTTGTTTTGTTTTTTCAGACAGAGTCTCACTCTGTTACCCAGGCTGGAGTAAGTGGTGCAATTTTGGCTCACAACAACTTCCGTCTTCTGGGTTCAAGCAATTCTCCTGACACAGCAGCCTCCCCTCCCCAGTAAGTGGGACTACAGGCATGTGCCGCTATGCTTGGCTAATTTTTGTATTTTTAGTAAAGACAGGGTTTTGCCATGTTGGCCAGGCTGGTCACGAACTCCTGACCTCAGGTTATCCACCCACCTCAGCCTCCTAAAGTGCTGGGATTACAGGCATGAACCACCATGCCTAACAACTATTTGTTTTTAATACTGAGATGTTTCTGAAACAAAATGATAATAGTTAATAAGCATATCAACTATTTCCTACCAGTTTTATTAACTGGTACAAAACACTGCCGTGTATTAAAGAACAATGTTTTGCATACTGGAGATAATACCAACACTCTATATACCGCAATCTATATACCACAGTATATATACCTTAAAGAGAGGCCAATCTGTATACCACTGTAAACACAATACTATACAAGGAATCAGCCAGGTGCAATGGTGTGCACCTGTAGTATCGACTCCTACGGAGGCAGAGGTGGGAGGATGGTATACACCCAGGAGTTCAAGTCCAGCTTGGGCAATGTAACAAAATTCCATCTCTTTGATTTAAAAAGAAAGAACAAAACAAGTCAAAAGATCAAAGTTCAAACTTCAGTTCTGCAGTAGGCAAAATAATTTATCTTTGCCTCAGTTTCCTCATCTACAAAATAGGGTTAGTACCTCTTCTATTTACTTCACTAAATTATTAGAAGAGCCAGAAAGAACATCATATAAAAGGCATTTATTAAACCATGACAGTATACAACCATACCATATTACCATTCTCATAACCAGGTCAGATTATCTTGTAACATCCTGGTGCCTCAGTTCCTTAATTTCCTTTCCTATAATGATCCTGCTCTCAATTCTGCCTTAACCATGTACTCTCATGGTCATTAATAATAATCTCCACCTTCTATTAATATAACTGCTATTTCAAACACTGTGTTCTACAACCACCACCTTCTATCTTTCTAGCTCATTTCCTCCAGTACTCCCACTCTTACAAGTCTTAAACCAAGTAAGAATCTACAACCCATTCATCCTACCAATTTTTCACCCTCTCACTACCTTCACTGCTGCTCCACCCTCACTCCACATGGTTCATTATTGTAATCACTCTTTGCATACATCCTCTACTCCTTTGCCCCATTCACATGCAATCACACCCTTCAAGATCCAGCTTAAATGCTAACTTCTTCATAAAAGCATGCCCAGGCGGCGCGGTGGCTCATGCCTGTAATCCCAGCACTTTGGGAGGCCAAGGCAGGCGGATCACTTGAGGCATGAGTTCAAGACCAGCATGACCAACATAGTGAAACCCCATCTCTACTAAAAATACAAAAATTAGCAGGGCGTGGTCATGGGCACCTGTAATCCCAGCTACTCAGAAGGCTGAGGCATGAGAATCATTCGAACCCAGGAGGTGGAGGTTGCAGTGAGCTGACATCATACCACTGCATTCCAACCTGGGTGACAGAGAAAGACTCTGTCTGAAAAAAAATTAAAAATAAATTAAAAAATCAAAGCGTGCCCAATCATCCCACTTTAATGGTTCTTTCCTAGAGTTTTGTATTTATTAGCTATACCGTTCTTCTGATAATCATGCTGGTCTTATGAATAACAAACTAACCCTTATTACTTTTATTATCTCTCCAACTAAAGCAAAAACTCCTTGAAACCAAAAACACTTGTTAACCAACTACCCATAAAGAAATACTGATACTATAATACATACTACTTAGTACAACCATTATTCAAACACTGTTTTATTTAACTGGGTTTTCAAAAACGAGTCTATATTGTAGAAACTATTCTCAAGGTAAATATACCCCTTGTTATTGCTTGCACAGATAACCTAGCACGATATTAAGCCAATTAAACTTTCAACCACTTTTGCCCTTTCTTTAAAGACACCTCAGCCAGGCACGGTGGCTCACACCGGTAATCCCAGCACTTTGGGAGGCCAAGGCGGGGAGATCACAACGTCAATAGATCAAGACCATCCTGGCCAACATGGTGAAACCCCGTCTCTACTAAAAAATACCAAAAAAAATTAGCTGGGCATGGTGGCACGCGCCTGTAGTCCCAGATACTCGGGAGGCTGAGGCAGGAGAATTGCTTAAAACTGGGAGGCGGAGGTTGCAGTGAGCTGAGATCGCACCACTGCACTCCAGCCTGGCACCTGGCAACGGAGCAAGACTCTGTCTCAAAAAAACAAACAAAAAAAAAGACACCTCATAATTTTACTCATAGCTCTATTCACAGCAACAAGGGAAATTACTGACACTACAGCATACAATCCACAAGCTTAGAGTTAACTGCTTTTTTTGTTTTGTTTTGCGATGGAGTCTCACTCTGTTGCTCAGGCTAGAGGGCAATGGTGTCATCTTGGCTCACTGCAAACTCCACCACCCGAGTAGCTGGGACTATAGGAGCGCACCACCACACGCAGCTAATTTTTGTATTTTTAGTAGAGATGGGGTTTTGCCACAGGGTTTTACCATGTTGGCCAGACTGCTCTCAAACTCCTGACCTCAGGTGATCCACCTGCCTCACCTCCCAAAGTGCTGGGATTACAGGTGCGAGCCACTGCGTCCAGCCTACCTTTAACTTCTTCTATAGTCAAGACTTACAGTATCAAAATAATTTGATTTGATCAGCACTGCCTACAAAAAAAGGATGAAAAATTAAGCTCCTCTTTTCTTGTTAACTCTGCAAGAAGAATGTTATGTGAGCTATATGACAGGTACTGACTTTTTCAACGTCATTATTAAAACGTCAGAAAACTCTATGACTTTTTCTTATCATAACTTTAAACCTGTAAAGCTCTTTTGTGTTTCAATTCTATGAAACACTAAGATGAATCAGAATTCTTTTTTGAAATCAATGTAATTGCCAAAAAGTGGCAAGGATGATAAATAATTGGCACTTCATGAGATGAAAACCAATGCATATTACACTTTCTGGTTGCTTGAGTGACACACACACAGGATTGCTCGTACCTCAAAACTATCACAAAAAGAATTAAAGCAAATGGCAGGATCCTCCGGTTTTCCTCACTAACAACTTTAATTCCTTACTATCTATAGTGATCACTAAATAACAGAGTTATGTGCTACTAATCTATGTACAATGTCAGAAATCATTAGCTGCTTTTTCTTCCTAAATTAGGAATAAAATACTAAACACATTTGTTTAAATTCCAAAGAAATCATTTGGCATAGGAATGACCATACAGTATATGCCTTCTTTCAGCCTGGGCATATTTAACTTTTTGCATTGACTAATACAATATACATTAAGTACATTTGCTTAGACTTCCACAGTTAAATGGACAATTCATTTTTTATAAGTGGAAAATCATTACAACATCTTCTGGTATTCACTGCAATATCAAATCAATGACTTCTTTCAGTATTTGTGGTGGTCATTTGTAATTCCTTTGGTAATTACCACGAATCTGCTTTCACTTAATGCGAAATGGCAATGCTAATATGAAAAGAAAATTAATGCCAGACACACACGCAAAAGTACCAAGTTGTTTCAGGGAAAGAATTTTAATAGAACTCATGAACTGGAGGCCGGGCGGGGTGGCTCACGCCTGTAATCCTAGCACTTTAGGAGACCAAGGTGGGTGGATCACCTGAGGTCAGGAGTTCAAGACCAGCCTGGTCATCAGGGTGAAACTCCATCTTTAAAAAAAAAAAAGAACTCATGAACTGGAATCTACATCAAGCTAGAAACCATTTTCTTTAATAAAATACCAGAAACTAAGTCACAAGAACAAAAATGAAACCTTTACATGGGTTTCAGATTCATATTCAAAATCTCATGAACTTCTGCTACTGCTTTTCAGAAAATGGTAATCTTGGCCAGATGCAGTGGCATATGCCTGTATCTGAGTACTTTGGGAGGCCGAGATGGGAGGATAGCTTGAGCTCCGGAATTCAAGACCAGCCTGGGCAACACGACAAAACCTCATCTCTATAAAAATGCAAAAAAAAAAAAAGGCTGAGCACAGTGGCTCATGCTTGTAATCCCAGCACTTTGGGAGGCCGAGGCAGGCAGATCACGGGGTCAGGAGTTCAAGACCAACCTGGACAATATGGTGAAACTATCTCTACTAAAAATACAAAAATTAGCCGGGCGTGGTAGTGCATGCCTGTAGTCCCAGCTATTCAGGAAGCTGAGGCAGAAGAATTGCTTGAATCCGGGAGGCAGAGGTTGCAGTGAGCTGAGATTGCGTCACTGTACTGCAGCCTGGCGACAGAGCAAGACTTTGTCTCAAAAAAAGTAAATAAATAAAATAGCAGGGAGTAATGACATGCCTCCAGCTACTCAGGAGGCTGAGGTGAGAGGATCACTTGAAGCTGGGAGGTCAAGGCTGCAAGGAGCCATGATCCTGTCACTGCACTCCAGCCTGAGTGACAAAGTGAGACCTTGTCTCAAAAAAATTTTTTTTTAAATTAAAAAAAATTAAATTAAAATAAATCTTCACCACATCAAAAAAACAGACTGTCAGCTGGGGATAGTAGTACATGCCTGTAATCCCAGCACTTTGGGAGGCTGAGGTGGGAGGATTGCTTGAGCCCAGGAATTCAAGACCGGCCTGGGCAACAAGTTGAAACCCTGTCTCTAAAAAAAAGCACAAAAATTAGCCAGGCGTGGTGATACATTCCTGTAGTCCCAGCTACTTGGGAGGCTGAAGTGAGAGGATTGCTTGAGCCCAGGAGGTGGAGACTGCAGTGATCCAAGATCCCACAACTGTACTCCAGCCTGGGCAACAGAGCCAGATATTATCTCAAAAAAAAAAAAAAAAAAAAAAAAAGAAAAAGAAAGAAAGAAAGAAAACAGACTGTCCTTTTAAAAATTTTTTATCATGTGCCCAGATAGACAGAAATCACATGGAAATGTATTCTCAATTATGAAGCAGCACAATCAGGATAGCTTATTATACATGTGTCTTAAAACAGTTTTAAGTCACAAATTTTAGCTTTGGTTACACAATTTATCGTAAACACATGAGAGAATGTGATGAAAGAATCCCTTTGCAGTACTCTAATGACAATGTGTTACATGTATAGAAGAAAAGGATACAACAGAGATACCTGTCTTTCTATCATTTTGACTGTACTATAAGAGCTCTGAAATAATACTCAGCCTAATAGTATACTTGTCCAGATGTTTCTTCCTGCCTCCCATGCCTACTTTGAAAACAAATAATGAAACACATCATTACATAAAGCCCTATGATCACAATTCTTCCCAACCCCAATCTTTCCTATTTGCAACTTACGTCTTTCTCTGTGATGTTACTCCTTGATATGTCACACATTTAAAAAGTGATTATATACCCTTTACCCTTCAGATCACCTCCAGGGAAACTTATCTTATGCCGACTTTACTTTGGTCACTCTTGATCTCCTGAGAATATATTAAGTAATATCAATATCAGTTTGCATTTGCTAATAATCATGTCAATTCAGCATCAGTATTTTGAAACTAGTACAGCCCTGATTCTAATACTTTTCACCTATCATACTATGAGACAGTAATGACTTTGCATTAGTTTCAGTATCCCAAGCCAAACTGATATGCATTTTCATAGCTTGTGGCATTTCTTCCAGATTATGGAAAAGAGACACAGGAAAAAACGTTTAGAACACTTACCCATATGTCATATCTGGCATACCTGCATTACAATGCCAACTCGATTACATACAGAAAATATATGGCCGGGTGCGGTGGCTCACGCCTGTAATCCCAACACTGGGAGGCCGAGGCAGGCGGATCATGAGGTCAAGAGATCCAGACCATCCTGGCCAACACGGTGAAACCCCATCTCTACAAAAATTATCTGGGTGTGGTGGCGCTTGCCTGTAGTCCCAGCTACTTGGGAGGCTATGGCAGGAGAATGGCTTGAACCTGGGAGGTGGAGGCTGCAGTGAGTCAAGATCATGCCACTGCACTCCAGCCTGGCAACAGAGCAAGACTCTGTCTCTTAAAAAAAAAAAAAAAAAAAAAAAAGGCTGGGCACGGTGGCTCACGCCTGTAATCCTAGCACTTTGGGAGGCCGAGGTGGGTGGATCACCTGAGGTCAGGAGTCCAAGACCAGCCTGGACATCATGGTGAAACCCCATCTTTAAAAAAAAAAAGGAAATATACTAACATGCTTCTGTGACCTAAATATCTTAAAACTTAAAACTACCAACCTCTTCACTTAATAGTCTCCACTAAGAATTTCCTGAGGGTCACATCCTGGTTCATATAGGAAACACAAAGAGAAATCCTACAAACATACTGCATAAATGTAATACATGACTAGTTTATTGCTATTTACCATATGATTACTTACATAGATTACAGAAAGTTCTTGGGCAATTTCTATATTTTTATTATGACCTTTTAAGATAGCATGTCTTGTTTCTCTTATCAACTTATCACTCACTGATCTATTACTATAGTTCCTTTTCATTAGAAATAAAATGCAGAGAATATTCGGAACACAAATCATCAGTCCTCTGCAGGTACATATACTAAAGAACATTTCCTCACTAGCGTTCAGCTGCATCACCAATAATAGCTGTACAACCATAACATGCTAAGCATTGTATCTTAATGGCATCATACAGCTAGCTGTACATCACGGAACAAACAAAACTTTCTTTAATGAACCTGCAATCCAAATGCTGATTATCTTAAGCTACATATTTTCCATTAGTTTGTCTAACACTTCAATCATGAACAAATATATCTTAATCTGGTAAATACTGGCAGAAGTAATATCCCATTCAGAAATTGAGGTCAGATTCTTAAAGAAGTAGTTAAAACTCTTAAAACATTTTTTAAATAAATGCATCAGCTTAGATTACAAAGATTTCCAAAGATTAAAAAAAAAAAAAACTTAAAAGGCTAGACAAAAAAACGTCTAAACTAAAACAGTTATCAATCTATCCTCTATGACACAATGTAATTTATCACTGTTGAAAGCCACCCTAGAAGCCCTTGGGAGACCAGAAAGAAACAGATCTGGACAAACCTGAACAGACTAAAAATTGGAATTGTGCCACCTTTCTAAAAGCGCCCTTGTTCTTTGTCACCTATAAGTTTATCCTCCACATTTGATGACTCAATTACAGCTATATAAAATATATAATTGCCAGCAGCAAACAGAATGGTCATGAGCACAAGTTCAAGAGTCCAAAAGCCAGTATGCATCTAGGCTTTGCCATTTAACAGATGTATGTACTTGGCTAAGTTACTTAATTCTGTGTCTCAGCTGAAAACACCAGTAACAACACTACCTACCTCCTAGGGTTATAGTGAAGACTATGAGATAAGACACATAAAGCCTGTGGAATAGGACCTGTTTGTTATTGTAATAAAGTTACCAATTAAAAAAAAAGTTAGGTCCCTGATAATGATTAATCTCTATTTATGAGTGCTTCACTGTTAAATATAACTTTTCACATTATACAAAATATCTTTGAAACTTCAGGTATTCACAAATTGTAATAGCCCAACTCCCTGACTCCATATTAATTTCAAGAGATATTAAACTGTCCAAAATTTGCACTTGATGAACTGGTAAAGAGTTAAGTTCTACAACTTTAAATCACCAGCCAAATTAAAGGCAAAGAAAATGACAGTCACCTCGAACTTACCAGAAAAGATGAACAGAAAAATGTCTAGTGCTACAAGATATGTTGAAAGCAACAAGATCTAGCCACTAGGTTTGCAAACCTACTACGGATTTGTTTTCAAGTATAGTCAGTAGCTTCACCTCATTTATCACTTAAAACCTTAAAAGGAGGCCACATTTAATTTTGTTTCAGATACATTATTCACAGGAGCATCCAATTACATTACATTCTCTCACCAATAACTTTGAATCAAAAAACATCACTAATGAAAATCAATCTTTATTTTTCCCTTTATTAAAACATCCAGAAAAATACCACTTTATTTTTAAATAAACGCATTTTAGAAATCTTAACACAATTTATAAAAGTTTTAACATCTTACAACCGTCTAAAAAGGTTTCCATTCTCAATACCCTATTTACCCAAAATTCCAGGACATCTGAATTTTAAAAACCAACATTTTCCTGACTGACCCAATTTAACAGGGGTTGGTTCTTTCAACATATAAGCAGAAAATAAAGTTGAAGTATACGTATCATCTTCAAACGACCACCATGAAACCAAAATCGAGTTTTGCAATACCCAACTAAAGCATCAGAAGAGAGGGTCATCTTACTTAGAAACTGACTATTGAAAAAGTAGAGGCTAAGTCCCTCAATTTTTTCCAGGAAACAGCATTCACTCTCTGCTATCCACAATTTTCAAATTTTTCATTAAAGGCCCTGAAAATCCTGTTTGTTAAGCCTGCTGGAATTCTGTGGTTCACAGTCATCTTTCCTCAAAACTTAATTGTCCATATTATCCATTTTCAATTTTGTTAGATCACCTTGAGATTCTCTCCTCTGAAAAGCATTTGCGGGCTTTAGTTATCAATACATCTCTATTAGTACTTTCAAAATCAATAAAGCTCATACACCTTGCAGCCTACTCGTTTTTTATGGTGCTTGCTAAAATATACATATATTTCTCAGGGATCAAAAGGCTAACATGAACTGCTTCCAAACTTCGGTGAATCTGCATTACATCCTTAGAACACCTTGAGATTCTTCTGTATTGTGCTGCAGCTATACAGCAGGCGCATGATCACAAGGCTTTTCAACAGCCCCCAGATCCCTTACTGCTGCAAAACTCATAAGCCTTCTATGTACTAGATAGACTGTTAACAGTGCTGGGTTAAAATTGTTAAACTGCTTTACCTATTTATTTACCAATCCTATCATCTCAGGGAATCCAAACCCTTTAAACTGCCTTCTAAAACACAGCTGGAGTGCTTTCGTATTGCCTTGAGTAGCATCTGCAGCAGGATAAAAACTTGAGTTCTGAGATTCATCCCCTGACCCAAATTGCAGTTGCGAGGATATGCGGTAGTAATGCAGTGGTTTCTTTGAGACTCTACGGATGTATTTTACCTACAAATAGCCAATCTCTACTAAATCCCTTTTAGTCTTCGAGATTTCCACGGTAACAATTTCAACAGCAAAGTTTTTTAAGCAAAGAAAAAACGAGCTATACTAATTTGACCTTTATTTTTTACTCAATAGAGCTTGCCATCACAAGGGCATTTTTCCATACTAACATTTGCAACTGGACAAAGAAAAAGCAAGCTGTTGGCACTAGTGACCATTATCATTACGAAAGGCCCATTACCATTACGGAAGGCCCATTATCATTACGCTTCTTCCAAATCTTTCGAGATAGGATTTGAGGTTAAGCTTACATCGGACCATAATCCAGTAACTTACTGTTTTCCAAGCCCAATTAACAGTCTAATAACAACAGCAACACTTATGCCCCGGGGAATCTCAATGTTTCACTAACCAATAAGGCATCTGATAACGAAGGCAGCCAGTGAAACATTGAGATTCTTGCTGTTGTTCTTCCTCACAGTGAAGGAAGAGAAAAGGACCCCAAAAGGGTCCGTGAGAGCAAAATCCCGGGATTCAGAAGCCCTGGCCTCAGCAACACTGGCCCCGAAGCCCTCCCAGCTCAACCCAACCACCCCTCTTGTCCCCTGGGACCCAGCCCTTCGCCGGCACAGGCCGGGCAGACCCCTAGGGCACAGACCCCCACACAACGCCCAGGCCGGGGTTCCGAAATCCGACGCCAACAGGCGGAAGCCGCAAGCCCCGCGGCCTGAGTTTCAGAGGTAAGAGAATGCGGGTGAGAGGAGATGCGGCCTCCCTCAAGCCGGGAGGCCCTTTGAGAAAGCAGACACAGGAGAAGAGCGAGCCGGTTCCCAAGTTGGAGCAAAGCCTGGAAGGAAAGAGGGCTGGGAGCCGGAGATGAAGGAGATCTGGGCTAGACCAGCGCCTTCCCCGCATCCTCAGCGACGCCCGTGTTTACCTGAAAGTCTCGGTCCTCGTTGAAGCGGGAGAAGCGGTCCGCCATTTTGCCGCCGTCACTCCTCTCAGGACGACGCTCTCCGGTTCGCTCCTTCCCTCCGGCGACACCCGCCCCTCCCCGGTTCCCCGCCTCCTCCCACGCCCACCGGGCGCGCGCAGGTGAGGGAGGGTGCGAGAATGCGCGTCCTGACGGGAGCCCCGCGGCGCAGGCGCTGGCCAGCCCTGGAGGCGGACCCTTCCCTTCAGCCCCTGCTCCGCGCGCGACCCGGAGCGACCACAGAGGCCGCGCGTGCGCACTCGCGCCCGGGAGCCGCGAGTGCTTCCGGAGTGAAAGGTCGGAGGGGCCAACGTGGGGATGGATCTGGATGGTTTGCTGTCGCTCACTTCCGGGTATCTTTCGTCACTGTTGCTTCCCGTGTGCTCAGAAGTCCATCGTCTTCACTAAATAGCAGCATAATGTTGGGCTGAAATCGCGACTTTAGATCCAGACTACTTAACTTCGAATCTCGGTTCACCCTGAGGATTCAACGGTGAACGAGACAGGAAGGATCTCCTCTCAGGTGGCTTTCATTCCGGTGGAAGTCACATAACTCGTAAAATAATTAAATATTTTTAAATATCAACAAGTGCCACAAAAAGGTAAAGCTGGCTGCAGTGCTGAGAGGGACAGGCTCTGAAAGCACCTTTGACCTGAGGCACAGCATTGGGGCCTAGGGAACATTAGACCCAAAGGCCCAAAGACTGCAAGGAGCTTGATACTGAGCCACCTTTTGGGAGAAGTATTTCTCAAGGGACCAAAGTTGATCCAAATCGACTAAAGCTCTTGGGGCTTCAGTTTCCTTTTTATACAATAAGGAAATTGGATTCCATAATCTCTGCAGCTCCTGCCTAGTGCTGACTGTGAGAGTCCAGAATCGGATTTTTCCATCCCTTCTGAGGACCTTCCCCAGCACTCCAGCACTCCTAGCGAAGATACAGAAAACACATAGAAGGGTGGCAGGACTTCCTTACTTTTGAAAAGAGTAGTTGACAGAAATCACGCGATGGAAAAATGGCTGTTACCCTGCCCTGAAAGAGTCAAATGGAATGTAATTTTTTGGAGGAAGGGTGTATATTTTCTATTTGTTACCCTTTGCCCCACCCATGCTTCAACCTATGCTTCCATCTAAGGGGAGGCAGGGCACACAGAATTCAAACATTGTAAAGAGACTTTAGGGTAATGTGGCAGATTAAATCACAGGGCTACACACCACATTGACCTCCCTCTCAAAAGCCCACTGAAATGACAGTAAAGGAATAAGAAGCGCATCAGTTCACACGGACAAAGGGACCTGGAGAAGAGACAATGGCAGACAACAGATGTCAACATTTTGGAGGCCGGCGAGCATAGAGAAATGGAAATGACTTTAGTAGAGTGGTGAAAAAGAAGTCATGGAGTAGGAGAAGACAGGAAAGAAGTTGATGAATGCTGAAGTGGCACCAGCAAGGCTCAGGAAATGGAAGCACCTGGTGCCACTGAAGACTCGACATCTCTTTTTCCACCCAGGTAGCAAACTGGAGGTTTTCCCTCTGGAAAGGCTGAACCAGAGAGACTGGACTTGAACATACCTGGCATAGGTGAGAAGCAGCAACCATGCTGAAAATGGGAGGATATAGTAAAGCCTCCATTCTGGTCAGAGAGTCTGACTTCTCCAACAAGACCATAGGAACCCTCTCTAGAAAACCGACTAGCTTAGGGAAGAGAAACCTTCATGTGCCAACAATGAGAGTGAGGCTAGGGAGGTGTCTTCCTACATAAAGATCATGTTCCTGCCCAAATACCCTGCAGAGAAGTTCATCATTCAGGAAGCCCCATCCACTCAGCATTTTAGTGCCTTGTTATGACTGGATAGCCAAAGATTACCAGACATTTGAAGGGAACCTGTAACAGGAAAGATAGAAACACCCCCAGCCTGGGCATCGTAGTAAGACCCCATCTCTACAAAAGAATTTTAAAATTAGCTAGGTGTGGTGTCATGCCCCTGGGGTCCCAGTTACTTGAGAGGATGAGGCAAAAGGATTGCTTAAACCCAGGAGTTGAAGGCTGCAGTGAGCTATGATGACAGCAACAGCCCCACTCCCCCAAGAGAAGGAATTCAGAGGAACCAGAGATAATGAAAGGAACAGAAGAAACCATCAAAAGAATTATCAACATCCACAGAAACATTAGGTCACATCAGGGTACAAGGGGACACATCAGGAAATAAGAGACCACATCAAGGGGTATGGGGTGCCAAAAAAGCAAAAAGGATATTGAGGTTAAGAAAGTTGGGTGCGGTGGCTCGCATCCGTAATCCCAGCACTTTGGGAGGCCAAGGCAGGTGGATCACTTGGGGTCAGGAGTTCAAGAGCAGCCTGGCCAACATAGTGAAACCCCGTCTCTACTAAAAATAAACCATTAGCCAAGGGTAGTGGCGGGCACCTGTAATCCCAGCTACTCGGGTGGCTGAGGCAGGAGAATCACTTGAACCTGGGAGGCAGAGGTTGCAGTGAGCCAAGATGGCGCCACTGTACTCCAGCCTGGGCTACAAGAGTGACAATCCATCTCCAATCAATACATACGTACATACATACATACACACACACATTACCTGGACGGGGTGGTACACACCTGTAGTCCCAGGCACTCAGGAAATCACCCAGAAAACAGAGTAAAAAGACACTCTGGCCTAAACCACCTCTACTTTCTCCTGAATTATTGCAGTAGCTACTAAGTGTTCTGCTTCTACCGTGGCAGCATACATGCTGCAAAGGAGCTCTGGTGATCTTGTTGAAGGTCAGTCAGATCACATTTGTTGTCCCCTGATTCAACGCGCAGTGGCTTTCCATGTCACTCACAATATATAAAGTTCATCTCTCACCACCTCACCTCTCAGACCTCATCTTCCTCTCTGCACCCCTGTTTCCCTTCTCTCTGGACATACTGACCTCCTGGCTGTACCTTGATCCCATCAGGTCTGTTCCTGCCTCAGGCTGCCCCACCTATGGGCTTATGTATTTGCTGTTCTTTCTGCTTATCATTCTTTCTCATATAACTCCATGGCTTGCTCCTTCATCTTCTGGTCTTTACTCAAAAAGTACATTCTTTTTTTCTTCTTTTTTTTTTTTTTTTTTTTGAGGTGGAGTTTCGCTCTTGTTGCCCAGGCTGGAGTGCAGTAGTGTGATCTTGGCTCGCTGCAACCTCCACCTTCTGGGTTCAAACGATTTACCTGCCTCGGTCCCCAAGTAGCTGGAATTACAAGTCAACACCACTATGCCTGGCTAATTTTTGTACTTTTAGTAGAGATGGGGTTTCGCCATCTTGGCCAGAATAGTCTCGAACTCCTGACCTTAGTTGATTCACCCCCCTCGGCCTCCCAAAGTGCTGGGATTACAGGTGTGAGCCAGAGCACCAGGCCATACAACTACATTCTTATTAAGATCTTCCCTGATTGGCCCATCTCGGTGGCTCATGCCTGTAATCTCAGCACTGTGGGAGGCTGAAGCAGGCAGATCACGAGGTCCAGAGATCGAGACCATCCTGGCCAACATGGTGAAACCCTGTCTCTACTAAAAACACAAAAATTAGCTGGGTGTGATGGCACGTACCTGTAGTCCCAGCTACTCGGGAGGTTGAGGCAGGAGAATCGCTTGAACCTGGTAGGTGGAAGCTGCAGTGAGCCAAGATTGCACCACTGCACTCCAGCCTGATGAGAGAGCACCTAGACTAATGACTGGCAAATAGTAGGCACTAAATATTCACTGAATGGATGAGGTGGAAAATAGAAAAGAATGAGTAAGAACATGTCAGCATCAATTCAGTATCTGAATAGTGGGACTTACAGAAATAACAAGGGAAAATGGAAGAAAAGCATATTAAAAAGCTGGGCATGGGCTGGGTGTGGTGACTGACGTCTGTAATCCCAGCACTTTGGGAGGCCGAGGCAGGGGAATCAGCTGAAGTTGGGAGTTCAAGACCAGCCTGACCAACATGGAGAAACCAGTTAAAGAGTAGGGGTGTGTGTGTGTGTGTGTTTCTTTTTTGTTGTTATTTTTGTTGTTTGACACAGTCTCTGTCACCCAGGCTGGAGTGCAGTGGCGGGATCTTGGCTCACTGCAACATCAGCCTCCTGGGTTCAAGTGATTCTTCTGCCTCAGCCTCCCAAGTAACTGGGACGACAGGCATGTGCCACAATGCTCAGCTAATTTTTGTGTTTTTAGTAGAAACTGGGTTTCGCTATGTTGCCCAGGCTGTTGTCGAACTCCTGAACTCAAGCCATCCGCCCTCCTCAGCCTCCCAGAGTGCTGCAATTACAGGCATGAGATACGGCGTCCAACCAACTCTTTTTGTTTTTCCATAAATCCTCTATCCATGACTTCACAATTTTTCTGTGAAGTGTTTGTCTTTTTCTTGTTGATATATAAGATTTGTTTGTATAGTATAGCTGTTAACCCATGGCTTGCCACCTGCATTACAACTTTTTTCTAAATCTACTATTTTCCTTTTTAAAAGAAAATTATCCTAATGATTGTGTTTATGTTCTGTTTTTCCACCCCCTAGAATTTTAACTTTGATACAGTCAAATATTTGTACCCTTTTTTTCCTGTTGTAGCTTCTGGATTTTCAATCTTGGTTAATATTTTCCCACTCTTATACAGCATGCATGCAGGCTTCTAGATTTTCATATTAGATATTATGCATTTAGTTTTACATTTAAATTTTTGATCCATCGGGGTTTCTTTTTGCATATGGTATAAAATAAAGCTTTAATTTTATTTTCTTCCATTTGGAAAACCAGCTATAGTAAAGTTACTTTTATTCTTTTCCCACTTAACTGAACAAACCCCTATATTATGTATGCGAATTTCAGCCAGGCCTAGTGGCTCAAGCCTATAGTCCCAGCTCTTTGGGAGGCTGAGGAGGGTAGATCACTCGGGTCCAGGAGTTTGAGACCAGCCTGAGCAACATAGTGAAACCCCGTCTCTACAAAAAAATACAAACATATTAGCCAAGGGTGGTGGTGCCGTGCCTGTAGTCCCAGCTACTAGGGAGCCTGAGGTGGGAGGATCACCTGAGGTGAGGGCTGCAGAGAGCAGAGATCATGCCACCGTAAGGCAAGTCCTTCCTCACTCTCTCTTTTTTTTTAAAAAATACACTAATTGACACTCATTTTCATATACTTCAAAAAATATTTTTTGAGCTGAGGATGGTTAGGAGAGTGGATTGAAAGGATTTCACTGGTCCAGAAACTGGAATTCGATGGGGTGCCACCTTAGCATGGGACTCAAGGGGAGATGGGACAAGTTGGAAGGGAGGTCGTTCATATATTGTTTTGGATCTTGGGGACCAAAAGAGGTCCAAGCTGGAGCAGACACATTTGTCTAAGCCTAGTTGGGTTCCGGCTCCACCCCCACATGCGTGAATGTGGCCAGGGCTGCAATAGGAATATGTGGGCTGCCACCTACCCTCCTGCCAGGGCAGTGCAGTTGCCTTCAAGCCTTGGTAGAGCAGTCTGACCTGGGGTTTTAGACCCAAGCTCCCTCTCCTAGCAGCCTCCAGCTCTAGGAAGAAGGTCCCTTAGGGCCAATAGGGGTTTAATGAAGCCACTGGGGACAGAAGGTCTTAACCTGCACCTGGTCAGACACCAGAAACTGCTTCAAATTTACTGAGCTCAAATCTCCCTTATCTCCACCAAACCTTTTCATTTGCTACAATTTTGAGCTACTGGTGAGAGCTATTCCTGCTTTCCCTGATCACCTACAGAGCTGATCATCTACCATAGAAGACAGTACATCAATTCCTGAATTATGTGATAAGTGAACAGTGCAAGAGAGGTCCCCACGTACTGCCAACTGAGTGGGGGACAAGCAGTTCCAGTTCTAGGGGCAGGAAAGCTCAACAGGGGCAGGATGGGGAACGGCTGATGGAAGAGGTGGGCCCGGAGACAGTCCCTGGAGAATGGCTCCAATCTGGATCATCAGGAAAGGGAGAACATACGTGAAACAGAGGGAGAGAGGAGGATGGGAGGACTTCCATTTCCAGTAACAGTAGGCTAAGGTGTTCAGACCAACCTTCCCATTGAAAACAAATGCAAAAGCTGGATAAAGGTTTTGTTTAAAAATCTGACAAGAGAGATGAATTTCCAGGCCAAAACTTAAAGGAAAGTGGGATCCCAGAGAGGCATTGGAAGATAGAGCAGAAGAAATTGCCCAGAATGCAGAAAAAGGACAAAAAGCATTTGAGACACATAGAGGATACACTGAAAGGGTCTAACATCTTTTAATCAGAGTTCTAGAAGGAAAAAGCAAGAAGCCAGGCGGGCATGGTGGTGCAGACATACCTTTAATCCCACTATGTGAGTATCACTTGAGCAAGGATTTTGAACCCAGCCTGGGAAACACAGCAAGATCTCGTTTTATTTACTTTAAAATACTTTTTTTAAAAAAAAAAAAAAAAAAAAAAAGAAAAGAAAGAACAAGAGAATGTGGCAAGGGCAAGATTTGAAAAGAAAATGGCTGAGAAGTTCCCAATTCTGAGGAGGCATCAATCCACAAGTTCTGGAAGCATGAAGAATTCTAAGCAGGATAAATAAAATAGAATCCACATACAGATACATTAAAATGAAACTTCAGAATTCTGAATATAGAAAGAAAAAAAATTTTTTTGAGACAGAGTCTCACTCCATCACCCAGGTTGTAGCGCCATGATCTCACCTCACTGCAACTTCTGCCTCCAGGGTTCAAGAGATTCTCGTGCCTCAGCCTTCTGGGTAGCTGGAATTACAGGCGGCCACCACCACACCCAGCTGGTTTTTCTGTTTTTAGTAGAAATGGGGTTTCACCATGTTGGCCAGGCTGGTATTGACTCCTTAACTCAAGTGATCCACCTGCCGTGGCCTCCCAAAATGCTGGGATTATAGGCCTGAATATAGAAAGAAAATCTTAAGAGCAGCCTTCTCAACAGCAATAATGGAAGCCGTAAGCTAGTAGAATGATATCTTGAACACGCTGAAAGAAAATAACTTCCAACCTAGAATTCAAGAGTAAATGTTATTTTCTTCCAGATAGAGTCTTGCTCTGTTGCCCAGGCTGGAGTGCAATGGCGCTATCTCAGTTCACCACAACCTCTGCCTCCTGGGTTCAAGTGATTCTCCTGCCTCAGCCTCCCAAGTAGCTGTGATTGTAGGCGCTCACCACCACCCCCAGCTAATTTTTGTATTTTTAGTAGAGACAGGGTTTCACCATGTTGGTCAGGCTGGTCTCAAACTCCTGACCTCAGGTGATCCACCCACCTAAGCCTCCCAAAGTGCTAGGAGCCACTGTACCCAGCCAAGAGTGAATTTTCAAAGAAGTGAAAACTAGGAAAGTTTGCCATCAGCCTCACTGAAGAGCTTCATTTAAAAAAATTCTAAAGGATGCAATTCAGGCAGAAGGAAAGGGATCCCAGATGGAAGGTCTGAGATGCAAGAAGGGATAAGGACTTGTACACAAATATTCATGGCAGCATTATTCAGAATAGCCAAAAAGTGGAAGCAACTCAATGTCCATCAACAGATGAATGGATAAACCACATGTGGTATATCCATACAGTGGAATATTATACAGCCATAAAGAGGAATGAAGTATTGATACATGTTATGACATGGATAGACCTTGAAAACATTATATTAAGTGAAAGAAGCCAGACCCAAAAGTCCATGTATTATATGTTCCATTAATGTGAAATGTCCAGAGTTGGCAAATCTGTAGAAACAGAAGGTACACTTGTGGTTGCCAGAGGCTAGGGGGAGGAGGGAGGAATGGCGAATGATGGGTACAGGATTTCTTTTGGGGATGATAAAAATGATACAGAATTAGATAGTGGTAATGGTTGTACAACCTTGTAAATATACTAAAAGCCACCGAATTGTACATTTAAAATAGTGAATTATTATTATTACTATTTTCAGATGGAGTCTTGCTCTGTTGCCCAGGCTGGAGTGCACTGGTGCGATCTCCCCTCACTGCAAGCTCTCCCTCTGGGTTCAAGCAATTCTCCTGCCTCAGCCTCCCAAGTAGCTGAGATTACAGGTGCCCACCACTATGCCTGGCTAATTTTTTTTGTATTTTTGTAAATTTAGAACATTTGTTTACAAGGCCTTTTTGTGTGAGCACTGTCTATAAAATAATTATCTGCCCTATCTCCCCTGAATGTAGTAGAGACAAGGTTTCACCTTGTTGGCCAGGCTAGTCTCGAACTCCTGACCTCAAGTAATCCTCCTGCCTCGGCCTCCCAAAGTGCATGGTGTAAGCCACCATGCCCAGCCTAAAATGGTGAATTACATGACAATAAAAAAAAAGTTTTGAAAAGAAGAAATGAGGAATAAAGATATGCAGAAGAATTTAAACAAGTACTGACTACATAAACAGTAATAATGATGTCCAGTGAGGTTAAAAAAAGAATGTACAACATAAATTATTATGTACAACATAAATGATTTAAAGTGTTCTAGGATCCAGGAGCAAGGTAAGTAAAGGTAATTAAATGAACTGTAAACATGACCTGCCCATGACAGTGGAACCTGGGAAAGGCTGAGTTGTCCAAGGAGCGCGGAAGAGAGCCAGGAACCTCAGTATGCCCCTGAGTCAGCCTAAAGAAGTGGAACCAGCAGGGAACAGGGCAGGGGGCCTCTTCCAGCAGGGCCATTAACAGGCCACCAGTTTCGCCATCACGTGTCCCTGGGCCTCTTCCTAAGCTCCCTGAACCTTAGCTTCTGTGGTGGACAGACTCTAAAATGTTCCCACCTCCCGCATCCACGCCATTGTCAAATCCCCTTTCTTGATTATGGGTGGGACCCATGACAACCCATGACTTACTTTTTTTTTTTTTTGGAGATGGGGGGGTCTCACTATTTTGCCCAGGCTAGTCTTGAACTCCTGAACTCCTGAGTTCAAGCGATCCTCCTGCCTCCACCTCCCAATTAGCTGGGATTACAGGCACACGCCACCACTGTGCCTGGCTCCATGACTTGCTTCTAACCAGTAGAAGATGGCAATAGTGATGACATGTCACTCGATCTCTTTATATTTTATAAGTCTCCTTGCTAACCACCTCACTCTAGAGACTTTCCCTGCTGGCTTGGTGAAGCAAGCCGCCAGGTTGGATGTGATGTTAGTTTCATGCGTCAACCTGGCTAGGCTGTAGGTCCCAGTTATTCTATCAAACATAAATCTAGGTGTGGCTGTGATGGCATTTTACAGATGTGGTTAAAATCCACAATCGGTTGACCTTAAATAAAGATTATCCTCAACAGGCTGGGTACAGTGGCTCACACCTGTAATCTCAGCACTTTGGGAGGCCAAGGTGGGAGGTTGCCTTGACTGTAGTTCAAGGCCAGCCTGGGCAACACGGTGAAACCTCATCTCTGCAAAAAATAGAAAAGTTGGCTGCATGGTGGCTCACGCCTGTAATCCCAGCAGTTTGGGAGGCTGAGGCAGATGGATCATCTGAGGTCAGGTATTTGAGACCAGCCTGGCCAACATGGCGAAATCCCATCTCTACTAAAAATACAAAAATTA
>CAUYLG010063508.1:0-83410 GCA_963573385.1 Cacajao melanocephalus
TTCACAGAAGTAATCTGTTTGAAGAGTCCCTCAATATGTGCTGTGTGATTTTACTATTCTTTATTAATCATGACCCCTTTGATAAATGCAATATTTAATGTATTCCTTCATCCACCAAGCCTAAGATTGAATATTACTGAGAACCACAGAGTTTAAGGACTGGCTCTATGTACCACAGAAAGGGCAAAGTCGAGCTAGAATACAGACCCAGCTTTTCTTACCACTAGTTCTCTAGAACATGTAAGCATATGTCTACGATAGGACAGACTCCATCAGTAAAACAAAACAAAACAAAACAAAAATTGTTTCATCTGTTAATCAATTCAAGAATTCAAGGATACACTCATCAAACTGCGTACTTTTTTTTGTCATCTCATTATACCCAGGTTATTTTTCCATATTCACATCTGTCCAAAAAACCTGTCTTCTTTTTACTTCGGATTCTCTCGGTAAGACCTCAGGAAATAGAAATTGATTTCCTTATACATTCATGATTTTATTTAACAAATATTTGTTTAGAACCTGACAGCCCAAGCCACTGGGCCAAGACTGATTAAAGAAAAACACAATGAGTACAACAGTTCGCCTGCAACAAGAACATCAATAATAAAATTGTAACATTCAACTTTACTATTTTCCAAAGCCAACAGACTATCTTACATCAGTCAACTGCTGACTCAAATTGCCTATTCCCAGAATAAACACTTTGTTTCATCCGTGATAGGCCCTTGATGGAGCAGAACAGAATCATATTTGACATTCATTGGATTTGGCAACTGCCATCACTGCTTAATCAGTTACTTATAAGCATTATTCATCTGTCATTATTGTCTCCAAATTACAAACAAGTCAAGGATCAACAATTATCAACTACTTTGGGATTTAATCAGAATAAACCCAATGGGGTACATCAGTCATATCCTAATTCCGCAATCTCCTCTTCCATTGTATTCCCAATAATAATTGCTCCAACCTAGCAGATAAGTACCTCTGAGTAATTTTTTCTTTCTTATTTATCAACAACCACAAGACCACATTTCCTTACAGATGAACCATACAGCTTCAGTTTGTGATTTTATTCCCTTAGCGCACAAAGGAACTGAGCAGGAAATAGGACATATAAGGTAAACATTCTGGCTAAAAGAAGAATTACTATATTGATTTTCTGCTTAATCCCACAAAATGCCTTTGTTTTCTAAAACTTTCCTTCTCTTCCATCAAATATTAACAAGAAAACGACCTTTGCATTATTTCAGACTAAATCATACATCATGATATTTCAATTGTTTTATAAAAGGTCAAAAAACATTTTCCAATATAAAGTTTGCTAGTCCAGAAGGCAACATACATATATTTTTAATTATACTGTTTAAATATACACATACACACATACAAGTTAATCTTTCATTCTGAATCATAACCTGCTGTGACTTTGAAAAAATTGGAAAACACTTAAATTCCTCAAAGATATTGCACAAGTCTTTCATTTTTGCATACTTTGTAGAGCATATATTGTCAGCAAGGATTACTCGAAAGTTGTTCCATAATTGCTAACTACCTACATTGCTAACTACCTACATATCATTTACATAAGTAAATTATCCATTATGTATAGAATATAAGCTACTTAATAGTTACAATTCTTAACAAACTTGTACTTTAATATTAAAGTAGATGGCATAATATAATTATAGTAAATAAAATATATCTAGAATATAATAAAGCAATAATACATTATGTACTATATTATAAAAATGCATAATATAGTCAATTTTATAGTATATAAAATGTATAATATAGTACATAAGATATAGTATAATATAAACTTCAAAGTTTTTACCACTGATATGATACCAACAAGTTGTCTAAATAAATTTATATTTATGTATATGTATACTTTCTTCATAAACAGTTTAAAAAACTGCTGAAATGTCTATTTTTTCAACTACAGATTATAGAAAGAAGAGCAAAGGCATTATTACATCATGACCTTTTATGGAAATGAAAACATATCTTCAAGTTTTAATGTCAAAACCTTCTTGTTATCTAAATTATCTTTTTTGTTATATAACTTCTTAGAGATAAAAAAGTAAGTTATTTGGATTAAATATCAGAGTTTTTGAGGGAGGTATAAGTGCATGAAAATATAGCAGAGCTAATAAGAGGTAATTCCATTCCACGGGAATCAATGCGCGGAAATGATTTTAAATCACAGAAGTATTCAAATCTACTGGAGAGTTAAGATATGAGCACAGCAAGCTACAGAAACCAGCTTTGGCAGCTGCATGCAAAAGGATGGTGCTGGACAGGTCTCTAAGTGACTTTGGACTGACCCAGTTTTCTCCTTTTTCATATTTGCAGTTCTCAAGAGTAACTGTGGAAGGTACTAGGAATGCAATATCCTAAGATGGTGAAGAACTGGCCAGAACCACTCAGGCTCTGTTCCAATCCTTACTAGAAATAGGGTCTGCTTCCTATGTTAGCCCAGCATGTCATGTTGCCCTCTGTTATAAAACCTGGGCTGGGCTGGTTTCTGGGGTTCCTCAGTGCAAGTGAGACATACATTGAGGAAATGCCATCCACCATGGCAGCCCCTCTTGGACTTAGAAGACTGGCTGGCTCTGAATCCTAGGCTTCTGTTGTCCCTTGCTGTCTATCTGTTTGTAATAAATCCAATCAGCTTCATATAACTTGCTATGTGTGGATGTGTTCTGTCTCACTAGACTTGGACAAATTATTACCTAGCACACAGTGACCAGGCTTCACAAAGATGGTAAAATGAGCAGTGTCCTCCCTGAAAGAATCAGGGCTTCCTAGTGAAGCAGAAAAGACAATACCTGCCAGGACCTGATCCAGGGAAAACATGTCAGGCTGGGGATGTACAGACTGGACAGGTAGTTGCATGAGTTACGGAAAGGGAAGGGTAATAAATGGGACATAGGTCACTACCAATGGATGTGAAATAATTGGCTGCATGGATTGAGACAAAGAGAAAGCAATATGGAAACGGGGGAGCACAGAATACAATTCCCTGGTTGTCAGGCGTGTATATGATCACTCATTCCTCGGACTAGAGGGCTCAAAAAGTAAATGCTCATAAGGACCCAGAAGCATTTGAGACAGAACTAACACATGCAATTCAAGCCTTCACAGAAACAGAGACTTGCGATCTAAAGGACAAATATGAAGAAAAGCCAGGCAAGTCTTTGGCAACTTAGTTGGTGTGTTTGTTTGATAAAGGGACATTGCAGGCCCAAATGTCTCAAATTTAATAGTGCATTTAGAGATAGGAACAAAATAGTGCAGTTAGAGTTACGGTCCCCACTGGAGGCCAATTGTCTTTACTCCTGTCAAGGTTAAATGGGAAAAGAGAGAAAATTAGGCTGATGATGTTAGGAGGTTTTGAGACAAATGCAGTCACCCATGTTGCTTATCTGCTTATGGGTCGGGCCTTTTGGGGCATTTCAGGTATCGATGACCATGGTTTCCCCCACTCAATGCATTACAGACGTTGACATTTCGACCATTTGTGGTGCAGAACATCACTGTCACCTGCAGAGGTATGCGCTCCCATAGGTAAAAATTCATACCATAACAATGGGGCCTATCTACTCCTGCCTGCCACCTACACTACCCAAGCCCAAATGAGTTATTCAGCTAAAGTAGTATTCCATACTAAGTGGAGAGTAGGACATTACCTGGTTAACTGAGGACTTGCTATAGACAAAAATATTACAAACCACCCTGTCACTACAGTAACACTACAGTTGGGCTGCTCAAAAAGACCTCTGGGACAGGAAGACTATTTCAGGCTGAAGCTGAATACTGGGGCCAGTTAGATGGGAACCCAAATGAATATTCAGATACAGTTAAGAAAATACTATTAGCCTTAATGGCACCAACTAAGTAAAATGGAGGCACAGCCACTTAGAGGCCACTGGATACTGACAACAGCATGCAACCCACCTTGGTGTTGTTTTGGCCCTCATAATCAAAGTGGCCAACAAAGCCACCAATTTTGAAAGGCTTTGAAACAGCAGGACTTAGAAATCATTCAAAAAGCTGCGGCCCAGGCACTGCCTTTGCAACTTTCAGAGGCTGCTGGCCCATTGGAATTACAAAAGTCTGCAATTGCATGCATACTGATTGTCATTTGGGGCAACAGAAAACTGCCATCGGGTGCCCTAGCATTTTGAAAGTTGCCTGATGCAGCTAACAGATATACTCCCCTTTTGAATGGTAACTCCTTGTTCATTATTGGGCACTGATAAAAATACAGTGTTTTATAGCTAGAATGTCACATGTGATTGCTGCAGTGTGTACTGCCGATTTTTACTTGTCTACAGACCTCACCAATAAAGTTGGACAGGCTTGGCAGAGCCCACTTATCAAATGGAAAGTATGCATGTAAGGTTGGACCAGGACAGAATTGCAGGGAAGTGGTGGGCTCCATGAACAAATGGCTAGCTTTCTAGAATGGACCAAGTGACCCTCAAGTGATGATTTGCTTCTCTTGTGCCTACTGATGGTATGACATGATTCACTGATGCGCCTGAAAAGCTAAAACCAGACAGGGTCCACTGGACTGCAACCACCATCTGGTCAGTGAATGTCCATGTTTTCATTGAGGCTGAACGCGAACATTCTTCCCCAAGAATCAAACTACATGCACTAATAAAGGCCATGCAGGCCACCACTTCAGCCTATCTTGCTATATTTTCACTGACTTATCAGTCTTTACCTACAACTTAGCCATATGATCAAGAGAACAGCAACCAAGTGACTGGACTATCAGAGGATCCTCGTCTTCTACATGGTGACAAGGACTATGACAATAGCTTGCTGCTTGGAAAGGACAAATGTGTATCACTCATATGGATGCTAGGACAACCATGTACTCCCTGGAAGAGAGCTTGTGATCCAACTTTCAAAGCAACTGAAGAAAGAACATCAAGATGTCCTGCTAGTGGGGCGGTTCCTCATCTGACTAGAGCAGTGTGGACACTAAACTCTGCACTCCAATGTGAGGGAGACATGGCACTGCAGCACACATTAAGAAACAATGGCCTTAGTGCGGGCCAGCAGCTTGATTAGGCTGCATCTGCAAATCCCAGGCTCAGTGTTCCCAACCATTTTTTTCTTTTTTTCTTTAGAGTATATGTCCTGGGGGGCAGTTTGCAGTTCAGCCACCATGATACCCCAGACAGGGACCCCTAACTCTAATCTGAAAACAATGCTTCCCCTGGGTCCCTGCTCTCTATGGGATACCACCTGGTTATTAGATGGAACCAAGGAATGCCAGAGGGCTAGGACTCTCTAGGGATACTGGGGAAATCTGATCTTTTCAGTCAAGTGGGCAGCATTACCAAACATGTCATGTTTGTGCAAGATGTGACTTCCCTTCCTGAACTGGAGGGGTGAAAATGAATGGTCTGGCTCAAGCAACAAGGACAATGAGTACCTGCAGATGTAACCTGGGGACTAGGACAAACAAAATTGGACAATATGTCTACCCGGCCCAAACCCTATCCAATAGGTAGAAACACCTAAAATCTCGAAAGGGGTGAAGTTTAGGGCACTCACCTGTAAATCCGTTTTATTTTACAAGGATGTGGCAGCAGAGGCCTAAAAGCACAGCACTTTCATTAGGCTCTCCCAGGCAGCAGGCACCTTGGGTATCCTGACTAAGGCTTCAATTTACCATCTCAGACCTTACTCTGTTACAGACCACAGCAACTTCTCATCCTGTTGATGGTAAACACCACACACATTCCTAATGCCACAGTGCATGCTTGAGTGTGGTTTTGGCACCCACCACATGGAAGAGAATCAGAGATGCTCTATTTTAACTTAACTGACTCAATGGCAAAATGTCACAACTACAACTGACAAAACCTTGGTGAGCTTGCACTTTGACACTTCATGCTTCTTTGAGTATCTGAACAAGAAGTGTCCCAATGGTGAAAATGAAAACAAGGACTGAACTGTCATTAGCCCCCTGTGTAGGGGCTTCATGGACAATATCTGAAGAAAACTGAGTTCATGTAACTAACTCAAGACCTGGCTGGTGAATTCCAATGTCTTCATACCTGTGAATGTGTCACAGAACAATAAAGTGAGAGAAGGACTGTTGTGTACACCTGAGAGTTACGTCTTTCTCTGCATGTGATTCAGTGGTGACTCAAATATAGGATGGACAATGTCATGCCTGATGGATGGTGGGATCCTGCATAGTGGAAGTGCTCCTGGATATCACCCTTGAAAATGAGATGGTAACTGACTCTTGGTTTACACCCTTTGTGAGCTCTTTGATACTAGATACAGGAGTCTGTGCTCATGAAAAAATGATAGGAAACTTGTTTCTGACCATAGTAAATATTGCTTCTTCCATAGCTACTGCCTTGTTAGCCCAACAGACATCCCTCAGCTTCCTCAGGAAGATGGTTTTAGACAACAGAATCGATCTAGATCTTTATAGCCCAACTTGGAGGAGTATATGCAATTGTCAACACCTTCTGCTGTACCTAGATAAATTTGAGTTATTGTAGAAGGGCAAGTGGAGGAGGTACAGAAGCAGGTGCACTGGCTACAGACAGTGGGGCCACTGGGAGGATCTTTTTTGGACAACTTTAGTAACCTCTTACCTGGATCACTGGGATCCTCTGTTGGGTCACTGATCTGGGAAAGCCTGAGCACCTTGCTTATCGGTAGTAGTCAAATGTACTCCTGGGTCTAGTGAAACATATTCTGGCGATGGCTCAATGATGTTGCACAAAGATTTTGTCAGTGCAAGTATTCATCTGTCTGATAATACCAATCTCTAACTCCAAATCTGGGGAAGTCATTGGGCATAGGAAATGGACAGGCTTTGCTAAGGGAAGCCATCTGTGATCTAAACTGCAGAACAGTTCTCTGGGTGACCTTGGACTCGCCCAGTTTCTCCCCATTTCCTGTTCTTAAGAATAACTGTAGAATGTTCTGAGGACGTAACATCCTAAGATAGAGAGAAACTTACTAGAACAGCCAGGGCTCTGTTCCAGTTCCTCCTAAAAACAAGGTGATCTTTAACGTTTTAGTCCAATGGGTCATGTTTTCCTTCTCCTCATAAGAAACCTAGGGTGGGATGCTTTCCAGGGTGGTGCAGCTGCAGAGCAAGTGGGGTGCATTCAAATAAGACTCGATCCAATGTGGACAGCTTTCCTGAGCCTTGGGGGACTGGCGTGCCCTGAATCCTGGGCTTTTATTGTCACTTGTTGCCTCTCAGTTAAGTAATAAATTGCTTCATGTAACTTGTTTTGTGTGTGGGTGTTCTGTCTCATCAAATCAGACAAGTTAGTAACCAGTACACAGTGGACCTGCTTCACAGATGGATATCTATTTGAGCAATACTATGAATTCACAGAGCTAGCGGGAGTTTGGAAATGCAGGCTTAGAAAACAAAGATGCAAGTTAGGTCAAACAGCTTTGGAACAGAAAACACAGTCTGTTTCTTCCTAAGAGGAAAAGTTTGGGCATCATTGCTGTAGTTGATGCAGTGAATGACTCCTAAAAGTATCTTATCACATCTTTGCATCCTTTGATCAAGATTAAAAATTGCAAATAGGAATATATCTAATTAACTAAGCTAATTCACATTTTTGAGCCCTGGCTCTGTCAAATTGAAGTAAGGGAGAATCTGATCCTTTTAGCTTCTTCCAGACTAGAATGTGGAGTACAGTAGAATTCCTCCTCTATTGGAGAAAAGAGGTGAATTCTGTACAAAATTTTAAGCAATTATTTATGTAGCCACAACAGTAAAACAAATCTTTTCTCCACTCTACATGTATATCATTTTATGCTAATTTTCTAAAGTCATGTTACATTTTTTTATTTAACTTGCTGTCATTTTTCATGGCTAAAATATAAGTCCCACAAGAAGACAAATTTGTCTGTCTTGTTCAATGTTTTATTTCTATTACCTAGACCAGATATTGGTAATATACACACAGACACTCAAAAAACATTTGTTGAATAGATCGAATGACAAATAAAAGAACACTAATATGTAAAAAGTACTTCTCCAATTTCTTTTCCCCATCCAATCCCTATGAATTATTTCTGACACAATCTTGTGGCCTGTTGGCAACCTCAAATAATCATGATCACTTAGAAGCCTTGACTAAGGGGAAGATGGAGAGCTTTCAATTGTCTTTTACATATTTAGTAGTTTTATCTCTATATATCCTTGTATAAAGTGAATCTTTGACCTACTTTCTGTAATAGGCAGAGTGCAGTGTTCTGGAGTTAATAATGAACTTGTGGTGATGATAAATCAAGTATGAAATAGCTGTTTCCCACTGGTCCCTTTGAAAATGTTTCAAGCTCTAAAAGACATTTTCCAAACACCAGTGGAATATGAATGAAAAACGTAAACTGGACTTACTGAAGGGTTTTTTTTCTGAAAAGTTTCTAACGTCATTCAGAAAAAGGAGCTAAAGGAAACAATAAAGGTTTGAAAAGAGTGATGGTAAGTGTTACAGCAAAATTTCTGAAAAGGATTCAATGTAGTTCATTTATTTCTGTCTGTGAGTGAGTGCAGGAGAGATAATTAGATGTCAAGGTATAGGATCAATATTTCTAGATCATACTTTTTGTCTGAAATCTTTTTGTCCTCTAAAACCCAGTCAGTACCAGGTTCATACATGTAGAAAAGTTCCCCTGAACTTTCAAGATGATCTCCCTTCCATGCTTCCATTATACTTTATTTTACAATTTAGCACATTTTTTTTTTACGTTGGCTTATTCATCTGTATTTCCCTACTCAAACATTCTTTTAAGTGCAGAACTACATCTTACTGGTCCTTGTACCCCAAGTAGGGAGGTCAACAATATGCAGCACATAGTCAGAGCTCAATGCAGTTTCCCTGAAATATCAAGTAGTCTAGGGTAAATCTGGTCATTTAAATTTGTTGAAAATAAATAATAAATCCAATGTATGGGTTATATTACGAAGGATGGCATGTTAAAATAACAAAACAATTTCTCTTTCTAAATTTGCAATCAAACCACCTTTTATTTGGTAATATATATTCTGAATATTTTTTAAAATAAGCAATACACAATATTTCTGAATATGAGAGGAAGATTTAGAGATAATACTGTAGTTATTACACCTCCTCTCTTAAAGAGTTAATAGAAAAGGAGAGCCAGCATATGTAGTCAGGCAACGAACAAAAATGGAGGGGAGAGAGAGAACCAAAAGTACTGGAAAGATAAAGTCTTACACCTTTGCCAGTCTGCCTGAGATGACTCAGGGAAAAAAAACAAGGAATAAAGACTGAAAATCTCAGTGACATCTTGTTTATGCTAGTGGTAGTTTTAGTTCTATTTTAGTAGAGCTTTCAGAATTCCCCAGACAACAAACTCTGTTCCTCTCAGTGTTCCTGTGTTTTTCAGAGGCCTTTGGGCATCCAGTAATTTCTCCAAAGAGTTTGGTCATCAGCAACTCCCAGACATCATAGAGAAAAAGCATCATGGAGAGCTTTCAATCTGTGTTTCACATATTTAGCAGTTTTATCTCTATATAAAGAAATATTCACTTGTAGAAAGTGAATATTTGACCTACTTTCTCTGATAAGCAGGGTTCAGTGTTTTGGAGTTAATAATGAACCTTTGCTAACAGAAAGAACTGGATGAATAATAAATCAAATTATTATTTATACATATACATAAATCTAAAAATATATACATCTATAATATAAATCCAATTATTTGTATATATACATATATCATGTATGCATATATAATGTAGTTATTACCCCTCCTTTCTTAAAGAGTTAAAAGAAATATATATTTTTTATTTCATATATATATGTATATATAAAAATAATTGGATTTACTATTCATTTAGTCCACTACGTATGTATGTTGGCTTTCCTTTTCTGTTAAGTATTTAAGAGAGGAGGGCTAATAACTATGTTTTTATCTCTAAACTTTATTCTTATATTCAGAAAATGGAAATATATATAGTTTTTACTAGCAGAAAGAACTAGAAAAACATATTTTTCATCTTCATGAATATTAGCATTAGTCACATTAGGGCCCTTTTTCAGCTGAGGAAGAAGAGAAGAGTATTTTGCTAGATGCCATAAAAGAAACATTATTTTTAAGTTCTCACTTTTTTTTGAGGGATGCTTTTGTGAAAATAAAGGCAATCAACCTTTATTCTCAAAAACTCAATAGGAAGGTAAAACTTGTACAGGGAAAAAAGTTGGCTTGGCCCTCATAAGCATTCAATGTGCCACAACCATTCACCATAATTTAAAAACATTGAATTACTCTTTAAATAATGTATAATATTGATGATGGCAATGAAACATGGTCTCACTCTGTTGTCCAGGCTAGAGTGCAGTGTTGCTATCTGGGCCCACTGTAACCTCTGCCTCCCAAGCTCAAGCAATTCTCTCACTTCAGCCTCCTAAGCAGCTGGGACAACAGGTGTGTGTCATCATACATAGCTAATTTTTGTATTTTATAGAGATCGGTTTTCACCATGTTGCCCACCCTGGTCTTGAACTCCTGGCTCAAGAGATCAGCTGGTCTAGGGCTCTCAAAGTGCTGCGATTACAGACGTGAGCCACCACACCCAGCCTTATTATTTTTAATAGAGAAAATAAATGTAAAGAAGAAAACAACATAATTTAAAAAGCTCATTTTATATAACTTTTAGATTTAATCTTTGCTAAATGCTTAGAAAAATATTTTTCAATTGCAAAATGCTTCCTGAACATCATTTTCTTTGGTATAAGTCAAATTAAAGACAAGTATATAGCTGAACATGAATGGGATGTTTTCTTTAATCCCCTGCCCCATATACCCTAGGCCATGTAGTGAGGACAACAAAGTGTAGAATTCCCTTCCACTCTGTGATGGACATGAGGCATGAGAACTAACTAGACTATTGTTGTTTCAGTGTATTGAGATTTTGACGTTGTTGATTTCCAAAGCATAATCCAGCCTGTTTTGCTAGATATAGAAGTTAGAAAAATTATTCTTTATTTATGTTATTACTATTTAAAACATATTATTTAAATCATAATTGGGCTGGAGATCACTGGCCCAATCATAGTTCACTGTAGTCTTCAACGGCTGGGCACAAATGATCTTCCCACATCAACCTCTTGAGTAGCTGGGACTGCTGGTGTGCACCACCCCATCCAGCTAATTTAAAACAATTATTTTTTGTAGATATTGGATCTCACCATGTTGTCCATTTGGTCTCAATCTCCTGGCCTCAAGCCATCCTCCCATTGTAGCCTCCCAAAGTGCTGTGATTTCATGCATGAGCCGCTGCATATGGCCTTATTCTTTATTTGACAGTATTCATATATGTATTTTGTTATTTTATATTTTCTCTTGCTCTTCTTTAATTTAAAATATCTACTGATGTTAGTTTATTTCCATATACTTTATTCTTTTTAATGGATGCATAATATTTTATTGAATTAATGTGACATGATTGATATGTCAAATTGGTTGAAAGAATATTAAATGTAGCAGAGGATGACTTTATATAAACTAAAGCCTCCATAAAAAATCAAAGTATTTGAATATAGTAGAAATAATGAAGACGGTGAATTTAGAAACAAGCCTAGGGTAAAAAGATGATTAAAAGAGGAACAGGTAAAATATGTAAGATGTTTGCTACAAAAAGTAAATTGTTACGAAAGAGACTCAGACACAAGTATGGGAAGAGCTGCTAACAGCTGTATGAACATTATGAGGGAAGCTGTTTTTTGGTATTTGTGTTCATTATAGGAAAGATAATAGTACCTGACACATTCACCTATTTGGGGTTTAATACATACTTGTAAAGTAATGCTAATAAAAATAACTCCTAACACTTATTAGAAATTTAATATTTGTTCAACTCCATGTTCTGTGCAAAGTGCTTATAGTAAACCCTGGAAAGGTCTCTTTAGCAAGTTTTCATTAGCTATATTCATTTAGTGAACTGTTTCCAGATTCCTCTTTTCTTTCACAACCACAACTAATCCATCAGTGAGTTCTGTGGTCACTACTTTCAAAATATATCTGAAATCTGACCACTTTTCATCACTGTCACAGCTCCCTTCTAGTCCAAGCCATCTTCTTTCTTAGACAAGCCTAATATAATAACCTTCTAACTAGTTTTCTTGCTCCCACATTTGCCTCCTGCAGTTATTTTTCATCTGGCAACAAAACAATATTTTCATCATGTAAATCTAATCATGTCATTCCTCTTACTCAAAGCCCCCCAGTAAGACAGTAATCTAAAGCCTCCAACATGGTTTACAAGGAAACCTATTGCCCCAGCGCTATCTCGTGCTATTCTTCACCCAGCTCACTGGGCTTCAGGCACACTGGCTTCCTTGTTTTCAGTCAAACGTCTAAGTTCATTCCTCCTTAAAACTCCTTCGCCCTCTGTTTCTCCTCTACCTTGAAAGATACTCTCCCAGAAGTTTACACAGCAATTTCATCACTTCATCACTCAAGGCTATTTACCAAGAGCAGCTTTCTCTGACTACCCTATCCAAAATAACCTTACCATGTAACCAGTTACAATGCTGTAGTTTTCTGCCTGGAATTAATCATTACTATGTATTAGCAATAGTTTTATTTTTTTATTGTTCATCTGACCTATTAGAATGTACACTTCACGAATACAGGAACTATATCTGCTCTGTTCTGTATCTCAAGCACCTAACGGCACTACTTGATACATGGGGCCTTCAACAAATATTCATGAAATAAATATCAAAAAAGAACACTTTGTTTAAGGGTGTCAGTTTTTGTTTTTAAGCTTGAGATATTATGAATTCCCTTTTTTGTTAAGTGCTGTTTGTTCTAAATTGTCAGAGCTTAACAGATACCCAGTTAAGGTTGAGGAGTTTTGTATGTTATATAATCTGAAATTGTTAAGATTTTTGTTGTGATTAATAGTATTGATACAACTGCTTAAGTCATAAAAGCCCAACTTAGCTTATGTTAGCAATTGAGGGCAGTCGTTAAGTAAGAGGTTTTCTCTCCTGAGTGTACCAACTTTTTACAAACAAAGAAGCAGAGTCCAGGACAAGGGACCCAAGAGAACAGCTTGCCTATTCCATCAGCTTTAGAGATACATCAATTCTGTCACTCTCTGCTCTGCACACTTTCCAATTAACCAATTATTTATTGAGAAAGGGTAACTTCCATGCAGTTTGAAATTTCAGTTCAAAAATACCAGAAAAGGTTTTACCACATGATCCTATTTAATTATTCCAATCACTTAACAGGTTATGATGATACATGTTTGCATTTTACACATTAAGACACTGACTCCTCTCTCTAACTCCAGGGTTTGTTCTGCCAGACAGTCACTGCATTCAAATGCTAGGTGAAATACTTCCCAGCTATGTGACCTTAAACGGATGCTTAACCTTTTAAGATATTAGCTTTATTTAATATAAAATAGGAATAATAATAGTATTCATGTCATAGAGTTGTGGTATGATTGAACAAATGAATGCTCCTGTAAGCTACCTATCTGATCAACAAGAGTAGCAGGGATTGTTCATGGGAGGTAAATATCAGAATTGTCTGAAGACAACTGTCATAGCCCTAGCTGAGCATTTTTGCACTAAATTCTAGAATATAATACAAAGTAGTTGTTTCTTTGCAACCATTTGAAAGAAGTTTAAATTACTAAAATAGCAATAGCCTCTCATTATTATTAGAATCCTCTCATAACCATTTGCAATGCTTCCTTTGCAATGTACCTTTACTAGATTAAATATTTATTGATATGGCCAGGCATGGTGGCTCATGCCTGTAATCCCAGCACTTTGGGAGGCGGTGGCAGGTGGATCATCTGAGGTCAGGAGTTTGAGACCAGCCTGACCAACATGGTGAAACTATCTCTACTAAAAATACAAAATTAGCTGGACATAATGGCACATGCCAATAATTCCAGTTACTTGGGAGGTTGAGGCAGGAGAATCGGTTGAACCCAGGAGACAGAGTTTGTGGTGAGCCAAGATCACGCCATTGCACGTCAGCCTGGGCAACAAGAAAGAAACTCCGTCTCAAAACAAACAAACAAATTATTGATTTAAATAATATATTTGCATTATAACTCTGAAGTTATAGTTCATAAACGAGTGCCCAGTGGTAGAATCACTAACACTGTATCACCATAACCTAGATTCAAGTCTCAACTCACACCCTTCATTACTGTATGACCTTGAATAATAGTAAGGTGTTTGCTATTCAGATTATCAAGATACCTGACTTCACAGTTATACGTGACTAGGAGCACAAATCCTCTGGATTGATAAACCTCAGAATAACAGTAACTATAGAGGTTATTATCTGCTGAGCATATGATAAAGGTCTGCTAAACACTCTGCCTGAGTTACATCACCTAATCAACACAGGTGACCTATAAATTTGGTATTATTATTTGTATCTCTTTTCACAGATAATAAAAATAAAGTAAAATATTTTGTTTACATCCTGTAAGTTAGCAAGTGATCAAGCTGTTACTTAAATCTATATCACTCTGACATCACCGTTGTCAATCTGGTGTTGAGTGATTTCCAATTTTTTGAGTAGCCTATACTTTCCTAAATGAAATATCTTGAAAGACCCAATAAATAAAGCAGAGAAAAGTAGACGTTCTGTAACTTAACAAAAAATGAGGGGCCATAAATTCAACTCTCCTGGACGCATTGCTTCCTTGAGGTAGACCCATTGTGGACCAAGAGTGATCTGAGGTACATATTGAAAATTATTTATCTAAGGCAACCCTTAACTCACTAGAGCACTCCTTAACTCTAGCACATAGTACGATTTATGTTTAATTGTTTAAGTATTATTATTATTATTATTTTCCAGATGAAATCTCACTTGGTCGCCCAGGCTGGAGTACAGCGGTGCAATCTCAGCTCACTGCAACCTCTGCCTTCCTGGTTCAAGCAATTCTCCTGTCTCAGCCTCCTGAGTAGCTGGAATTATAGGCGCCCACCATCACATACAGCTAATTTTTGTGTTTTCAGTGGAGACAGGGTTCTGCCATGTTGGCCAGGCTGGTCTTGAACTCCCGACCTCAAGTGATCCACCCACTTCAGCCTCCCAAAGTTCTGGGATTACTGGTGTAAGCCATCGCACCCAGCCATTTGATTTTTAATTGTTATTAAATTACAGATTTTAATTAAATTATTTACATTAAATTATCAAGACATAAAATTTTATTAGATTAGAAATTTTAATTTTAAATTAATTTAATTTTTATTAAAAATAATACACTATGTAGTTCCTCAGCCCCACTGGCTCTATTTTGAATGCCGAATGGACTCTGCATCAGATAGCACAGATATAGAACATTTTCATCATCACATAAAGTTTTATTGGACAGTGCTTATTTAGACCAGGTCCCCAGTAACTCTTCTATTACAATTAGAATAAAACCCAGAATCCTTGCTGTAGCATTCCTGGGCTGATATGTTCTGACCCTTGCCTACTTCTTTGACTTTACTTCATAGCAACCTCAGTTGTTCACTATGTTTAGGACACAGTGGCTTTCCTATGTCCCACAAAGCTTTGTTGAGACGTTTGTATTTCTTTTACATCTGCCCATTACATCCTTTCCCTAGATAATCCCACGTGGCTGCCTTCCTCTAATCTTTCAGATACTAGCTCAAATATTGTCTTCTCAAAGATCCCTTTTTCAATTATTCCTTCCATCTCGTCCTTTTCAATTCCATTACCCTTGTTTTTCTTATAACCCTTGCCACGTTTGGAGTTTTTCTGTCTGTTTTCTTGTATGTTTATTGCTTTCATTCTTGTATGTAAACCCTAGATACTCAGGGAATTTGAATGTCTTCTTTACAGACAAGCTCAATGATTATCTGTAGTTGAATAAATACATGAAATAAATTTAGAGATTAAGAAGTTAAGGCCCAAAGAGAGTTTAAGTAATTTGTCTAAGGTCACACAGGTAAATGGTGAATTCATACGGAATTTGAGTCCAAATAGGTTTTCACTCTGGGCCTGTGGCCCCAATAAATAACTACTACTCAGAGGGAAGGTCAGGAGGAAGATTATGCTCAGGAAACACTTCAAAACCTAGTTTAAAAAGGCTGGGATTCAGGCTATCCCATGAAGAGTGATGGATTCATGGATACAGTTCACAACATTAAGTCAGATGTAATAGCACCTGTAGACATTTGGGGGAAGCCATGAAGCGGGCACTTGAACTTTGACTGTACTGAAATGACATCACTTGCCAAAGACAGCCATCTAGACTCAAAGGCTAAAAAATCCCTGACACAGGATACCAGAGTGGTTCCATTAATAGCAAGAAATTTTCATAGAACTCAGGAAAGACATCAGAGGCTAATCAGAAGACCAAGGTGGAGAGAGGCAACAGTAGATCAGAGAGTTGTTGAGGACAAGTATTAAGTCTATCAGCCAGCAGCACTATCAGAAGGAATTGATGCTGAGTTACTAGCAGGCCCTGAGCACAGCTGGTAGCAGCAGGAAGAGCTGGCAGGGTGAGAGGAAGGAATAGCTAATCAAACTGTCTAATGGTCTGATTAGACAAGCAGTGGGATCAGCCAGCAGGGGTAGGCTGTTCAACTGCCGGAGGATCAGAAGGACAGGAAAGGCAAAGACAGAACAAGGTCAGTCAGGGGCCTGAGCAAAAGGGAAGATGATTGGGTGGCAGTCTGATCAGCCAGCTGTGACAGCTCATCAAACAAAAAAGGGAGCCCACCGTAGCAGTAGCAAGGAGGGCCGATGGGACGGAACAGTTTACGGAGCGGGAGAATCTCGAAGTCAGAAAAGCTAATCAAACCTGACAGCAGCTCTGCAGAGCTAGGGGTGGGACTAGTTGTGAATCTGCAGCCAGTGCCTTTGGTCAAGGGTTTATTTTTCACACCACAAGCAGAACATGCAGCTCAGCTGCTTTCTCTGCTGTCCCAAGGCCTAGGGGACTGTGATTTGAAGACTCCTTGACAAAGTAGGGCAGAGAGGCCAAGTCCCAGCTCCTATAAATATGGCAGCCTAGCCCAGGAGCTGAGACCTGGTTGAAACCATGGCCAGCCTAATCACCCAGGCAAATAAATATGCAAGCATTCCTCCTTTTGTTCTTTCCTTTTTCTTTTTTTCCTTCTTTTTTTTTTTCTTTTAAACATAGCACCTGCACTCTTGGAAAAGTTGCATAAAGGATTCTGAATATAAAAGTTTAGGTCAAAATATGACATATCTTAAATATGCAGAAATATCTGCCCTTGTTTTTTAAACTTCAGATACAGACTCAACACATTTAAGCCTTTTGTTCTTTTTCTTTTTTTTTTTTTTTTGAGACAGAGTCTTGCTCTATCACCAGGCTGAAGTACAGTGGCACAATCCCAGCTCACTGCAACCTTCGTTTTCCGATTTCAAGCAATTCTCCTGCCTCAGCCTCCCATGTAGCTGGGACAACAGGCATGTACCACCATGCCCGGCTAATTTTTTGTACTTTTAGTAGAGATTGGGTTTCACTATGTTGGCCAGGATGGTCTCGATTTCTTGACCTCGTGATCCGCCCGCCTTGGCCTCCCAAAGTGCTGGGATTACAGGCGTGAGCCACTGCGCCTGACTAGCCTTTTGTTATTTTTTTCTCTCCACCAAGCCACTATATATTTTCTTTTTTGTTATAACACAGAGACAAAGACGCACATTTGAATACTTTAAAACTGTGTTCTTGTGAAGTGATTCATATGATGAATTTTTCTTCATGTAGAAAATAAATGTCCAACTTGAAAAACAACAATTTTCTCTATCTTCTTTCTGTTGTTGCTAATAGGACTCTATCACCATAAAACCCATCTTTCATGTTTAGAAGAATAATTGTCCTATAACCTGTATTTCCCTTGTCTATGATGACTTGGGATTGTAAAGGCACATCGTAATAATAACAACAATAATAACTACTTTTTTTTCCTTTTTTTATTGCATTTTAGGTCTTGGGATACATGTGAAGAACATGCAAGATTGTTGCATAGGTACACACGTGGTAGTGTGATTTGCTGCCTTCTTCCCCTTCACCTATATCTGGCATTTCTCCCCATGCTCTCTCTCCCCAACTCCCCACCCCCAACTGTCCCTTCCCTATTTCCCCCCAACAGACGCCAGTGTGTAGTGCTCCCCTCCTTGTGCCCATGTGTTCTCATTGTTCAACACTCACCTATGAGTGAGAACATGCGGTGTTTGATTTTCTGTTCTTGTGTCAGTTTGCTGAGAATAATGGAACTACTTGGAAATACTCTATGCTATAAGAACCTATTGACATTTCCCTTTATTGGGAAACGAGGCCCATAGAGGTTAAGAAGATTAACTGAAGCCACACACACTAGAATGCAGTTGAATCAAAACTCAAATGCTGCTTCTCTTACCCACCATGCCACATCACCTTTACTTTTCAAACATTAAGAGACACCAGATGAAAACTTTCATAAGGTTTTACTACTCTTCCCACTTTTGTTCTTTACATGGAATAGACAAAGGAGAGCTTTCTGCCAAGGCTGAAAACTTTTGTGGATTATGAAAAACAAACTGCATGCCTTTAGAATACAGCAGGTGAAATTATTTCAAGAAGTGACCTAGCTATATTTGGTAGGTGTTACAGCATCTGTGAATTAAGCATGGGCTCCAGCATATCCTTCTCTGACCTCCTGCATCATCTGGATAAGGATCAGGACCAAAAAAAAGAGATTCAAAATGTTATTTTAGTGTGTGAAATAGTATATTCAGTATTAACTAAGCTTGAAACCACAATAATTAAAACAATGTGGTATCAGAACAAGAATAGACGGGTTGATTCAAATTTAAATTCAAGTTAAGTACAAGATTTAAATTAGTATAAAGGTGACATTTCAGATCCCCAAAGGAAAGAATAACATTCTATTGTTCTTAGGTTAATTTTCTTACTGTTAAAAAAAAAAAAGCAGTAAGATTCTTGTTTTAAAACAAATACCAAAATCAATTTCAGGTAGATTAAGCTTAAATTGGGTAGACTCTATGTTGGAATATATGTACCCACTTTATTCATATATTCCAACATAGAGTCTACCCAATTTAAGCTTCAGTAATGTAAGCTTCAGTAATGTATTCACCTTTCAACCCAACATTTTTAGTTTTAGTGGATTCCCATCACATCATTGTTTATTCTAACCATGATGAAGGGCTACTGGTGAGACAAATGTTAAACAGAGATCACATAAATACACTGTGAGGCATGCTTATGAAAAATGGGTCCTATGCTATCACTATCAACAATTTGTGCTGCAAGGCTCATATATTACTCTGTACCTATAAAATGAACAAAACCAATATTTTCATGAAATATGTAAAATAGATGAAATGTACGTCTAGGTAAACTGCTATAAATTATGTCAGAAAGGGCACTTTTGCTGGTAGTGCCAATTATATCCCATGTAGTGCCTGTGCTAGTCAGCATGGTGGTTTATACTGAGTACACACATAATAAGTATGTGATAAAGTCGATTTTTGTTATCCTGAATTGATTCCATAATTCTCTAAAGTTAATTTAAAAATGTTTTTGTATCATCATGATCCTTTTTGATTATGCCTAGATAAATGCTTAAAAGCTAACTCTTTACTCAAACAGCTTTTATTTTCCTAACTAGTATTTAAGCCTTATTAAATTAACACTTGTTTAATGTTTTATTGTGACTTGCTTCCAGTCCACTTGTAAACCAGTGAATCAGAATGACTAAGTGCCAGTAAGAAACACTGGGAAGTTCTCTCATCTCTTCAATGTCTCTCTTCCCCAACAAACGTAGCCCCAAAATAATTTTTTCTCTTATAAATTTTAGAAGGAGCTAGTATCTTTCCAAGCTTAGCTATAAGTGAAGAATCAGACTCCATATTATTACATTGCACATGAGCCTTTCATAGAAGTAGTACATTTTTAGCTACCTGCCCTCTCTCTAGGAGAGGAAAAAGTTATTGTTTTCAAGCAGTTATATGACATGAATTACAATGATTATTTCGGTCATGCTTCAAACTCCAAGCATTACATAAAGAAGGCATACCTTGGAGAAATTGATCCAAAACACAAGAATCCTAAACACTGGGCTAAAAAAGATATTAGTTTAATTTAAAAATGGTTTAATTTGAAGCCTGAATATTATCACTAGTTAGAAATGCCAATTCACAATCAAGTCAGAATAAACTTGCTTATTTTTGGTCAATTTTCTTTAAATATTTTAAATTTCACATTCAAACATATAACTCTAACAACAACTATACACTATATGTACATATATATATATACACACACACGTGGTAATATAAATGTGTTAATTTTGAATTTGTATACATATATGTATATATTTATACATATATATACATATATATATACAAGTTACAAATTGTATATATACATACAAGTTCAAATATATATATATATAAAAGTTCAAAATTAACATATATTACCACATCCAATGTGTCTTCATTCTTGAGAAAACGTAAGAAAAAATTCAATTTCAAAGCAAAAGACAACACTTTTTGTTAAACCCTGATATTTTTATCAGATTTACAGCAGTGTGTAAGGCAAGCATATCCTTTCACCAGCTTGGGACACAAACGTGTTAAAACTTAGCTCTTAAATAACATTACTGGAAGAAAAAGTTTAAGCTAAACTTGAAATAAGCCTAACTATTGATAAGACATTGAATTTCAGGAAGTAAGGATGGCTCACAAATCATACTGACAACAGTAATAATCATACTTGTCAACCACCACCACAACATCATTGCATTTCAACTTTACTGAATCAGCAATGAGCAATCTTATCCTTATGTTAACATATACATGGTTTGCCTCTGAAAAAACAGAGTCTTACCAGGGATATGTAAAACTTTATCTCCAGCACAGAAGGGTTTGAGAGAATCTATCTTTCAAGAGAATGGGGGACCATAGAATTATAAACATTGTGTTCATTTCTAAGGAATGTCAATCATTTGAAATAATATGACGTAGTAACCTAATCTCTGATATATTTACTTAAGACAGAGTAAATCTCTAAAAATATGATGGCAGTCCTAAAGAGAGAGATCATTTTCAGTATAGTAAATTCAGTTCATTTTTGTTTACTTGGTTTTTTTTCAATATTCCTATTGTTCACATTTGTGAATGAAATTACGTTGATGAAGTTCCTGCATTTATAATACTGATGGTTTAGGAACATAAATGCAAAAGCATGAATCAGTAAAGAATAAGTGAATGATTCTAGGATTGAATCCAAATTTTATTTGAACCAAATGAGTTAACCCATTGCTTGGGTAATATATAAACTCATAGTTAGGTTAATGGAAGAATATTTAGAGCAGAGGTAGCAGACTCAAATGCTTACAGAGGCCAGGAAGGTATTATAAATGTTGAATACAGAATGATAAAGGATATTAGGACCCACATAAACCTTCAAAATTCAATAAAAATACCTATAGCAGGGTACTAAATGTTACTTTCAGGCCATAAGTTGCCACTTTTGGTATGGTAAAATGACTAGAGTGTGTAACTGCATCCCCAGATGAAGGACCCCAAAATTAGAATCCCTGTGTAAGAGACAAGTAAATCTGCTACCAGTTATTACTTGTTCTTTACTCAAGAAGCCGTGTATTTTGCCTCTTGCTGAGTAGATAAGATACAGTCACAGTTCCCAAGAAGCTGATAGTTTGAGCTTATAAGTTAATATATAGTGAATGACAATTAATCATGATAAATGCTATAGTAAATGTAAGTACAGAGACGAGAAACATCTACTTAAAATAGAGGTAGTGGTATCTGTATTAGTCATTAAGTATAAACAGGAATTATTCAGCAATGAAATTGGGAAGAAGCCCCAGGCAAGAAAACAGCATTTTGTACATGTTAGTGATCAGTCTACCTTGTCATTGTCTTGCCTTTTTTATTTCCCAACCTACAATAGCTACAAGAGCTAGCTAGCCAGAGCTCACTTAATAAATAGCTATTATCATTATAGTGGAACAATTGGTTGATGTTTTGAGTTAGCCAGAGCTGGCTGATTCAAATCCTGCTTTGTGAGTTTATTAGCTGTGTGACCTGGATTATACCGCTTAAATTCACTAGTTTCGTTTTATCTGTATAGTGAAAATAATAATTACTTACCCACATTGTTGTCCTATGGATTAAATAAAACTGTGCACATAAAACACAGCTCCTACTACATAAAGGGCACATAATTCAATTTTTATTATCAGGGAAAATAAAATACAACATACGGAGTTAGACAAAAGAAGAAAGAAAATGGAGAGCAAGTGAAGGGATACAAACTCAGCCACAACATTGATCTAGACCAAATTTAATAGTTATTTTTTCTCCCTAGAAAGTTATTGGGTGCTCAGGTGTGATTCAGAAATGCCAGCATGGGGGCCATGGAGAGGGCTTCAATAGAGGACTTGGTGAATTGCTAGAAAGAACATGAGTGGAAATGTTCCCAAGCTTAAGTGAGCTTTGAGCTCCCAAACAGAGCTAGCTGTTTCATTGTTGTGGTTTTTATTTACTAAATGTGGACTGGAAGCTGGGATTTGAGTTTCTGTTGCTGTCTGTCATCAGATCACTGACATAATTCATTATCTCCTGCATTATATCTCTTTTATGGTTATTCCTTTTTTTTTGGCATCATTTAAAATTAAAGCCTTGATTCCGTCCCTTGACTGAATGACTTAGAATACAACCCTTTTTATTTTAAATTTCTTATTTACATATTACCTTCCATCGCAGATGCTGGAAATAAGTTTATAATATTTTAAAACACTAAAATGGAGAAAATATTCTGGGCAGCAAATTTATGTTTATTTTTCAGATAGCTCATGTCAATCTGACCCTTCTTAGCCTTACCTTTCCTTGTGGGGCCACCCTTTAAATATAAAAGACAATGCTTTGCACACACTGTTAAACATATTATATTCTGTGTTAATCATCTTGGAATCCAAGTATTTCCTTTTCTTTCTACCCTCTGTATCCAATGAACTAAACCATACCAACCTGGTGATTTAGCAAATGATTTATTCTTTTCTGTCAATTTTGGGCTAGTAACAAAAATTGTAAGAAAATCATGCTGCTTATATTAGTTAACATTTAACTGAGAATGCTAGTATTTTTCCATGTGTTTAGAATGCATTTGCATTATTTTTTCTCTAAGTAGTATAAAAATGTTAACATAAACAACCCATATAATTATGTTTCTATGAGGAGATCAAAAATCCAGAGTAGAAAATAGATTTGTATTTGTATCCCAACTCTGATACTTATAATATGGCCCTGGCTATGTATTTGAACTTCATGGATACTTATGTACCAAATGTTTATTGATCACACATCATGTTTCAGATCCTAATTTTTCACTCATCTCCTCAAAAAAAAATAGCTACAAAAATTTACCAGGTCAAGTATTTTTCAATGAGAAAGCAAAAGTGCGTGTTTTAAATTGAAAAATTATACAAAGAATGAGAAATTCATCATCATCCTTTTATTGTCCATTTAAGAACAATGTCCCTTATGAAGCAAAAACTGTCTCCTAACTTATCAAAGACAGAAATAGCAGACGGTTATTTTGTTAAGTCTCCTTTGTAGCTATAAACCAGGCACAGAAGCTAAAGTCCTTATATTTGTTGAACTGACCCTACAGTGCTAGGAATCAGGAGGGATTTTGTCTTTCTAGTGGTAAATGTAGGAGGACTAAATTTCTAAATCTTGGTGACAGCAGTGCTGAGAGCCAGAAGACCAACGTGACAAGCATCGACAACCAGGACCTCATGATCACAATGGCACTGGGTTCCCCTGACCAGTTCTACACTGGCCTAGAATACACAGTCCCAAACCTCATTCTCCCACCTTTTTAGTAGTCTCTAACCTCTCCAATATCCTTTCAGTGCATCTCTTGTCTATTCAAATTAATTAAAGGTGCTTTATATTGCTGTAATTCTGACCCCTAACAGATGTAAAGAGAGTAAAGTTGTAGATGTTTTCAAAACACCTTTATACCTATGGAAGATGCCACACTATTACTATCATGGACTGAGGAGAACATAGCAAAAGAGCTCCCCCTGCCCAACTTCAATTGAAACTTCTAATTGTCCAATAGAGCTGATGTTAAAGGTGTCTTTGAATAAACATAGAAGTTAATTCTCTCAGTCTTAAAACTTGAGAAAGTTACATTTGTCTTAACTGAGTTTCTTTCTCAGGAAACCAACTATCAGCCCTCCCAGGTAGTCTCAAGGAGCTGAAACTCACCAGATCACTGCATTTGGACAATGAGATCCCAGATCCCTTACTCATCATAACTGCCTGACCAACCACCTGCTTCTGGTTGACCGACTCCTCTTCCTTACCCCTCCCTCTGCCCCATGAATGAATGTCTCTGTAATAAAATAACTTTAGAAGATGCTGCACACCATGTCTGCTCTTGCAAATCTCAATAACAAATCAACATATGATAGGCTCTGGGAATAGTAGTGGTAAAGAGATATTTGTGATTTCCTACCTTGCACCTAAACTTACTTGGCCAACAGAAATGTATTTTCCAAAGCACCAATGACATTGTGCCATTAGGGTCCTGCTAAATGTATTTTTAGGCATACATCTATGTCATGATATTTAGTCATCTTACTTTGGAAGAGATAATTCTAGAAGTATGCTACACATAATAACAGGAGAAATAGCATGGGAATGGGATACATATCACATACCATGTGTAACATAATCTTGGGGACATCAATGCACCTCTCTGATCCTTAATTTCCTCTTCCATAGAATGTGGTAAATAACCCCTTTTATGTGCATTACTAAAATATTATACATAAAACTCTTACTGCAATGTCTAGCACATAGGGAATTAGATATATTACTGAAGCAGGATATTTACCTGACCCATTCATGGGACTTGCAATAACGGTGCCTCATTTACTCAGCCCACACCTCTCAACACCTCGTGGGAAGGAGCACACAAGCAAACAAATGAGGAACTGGAGTGCAGGAATGTTAGAACCAGCCAGCCACTTCAGTACTGGCAGAGGAGAAGTCCACTCACTCAGATCTTCTGTGTTCCACCACTCACGGGAGGGAGCACACAGGTAAATGGGTACAGGAGCTGGAGGAAGTGCTTCTGGGCACTGGCAGGAGTAAACTCTGTGCAGGCCCCAAGGTGGTGTTTAGAGAGGGTGCCCATAATCCCTAAGGCTCCAGAGGGGAGTGTTACAGTGCTCCTTTAGCTCTGCTGTCCGTGGATGGCTTACGTGTTAACACATCAATGGACCCTCTGCCTTTCACATGAGGTGATTTCCTTCCACCAGCAAAGGCAAGGGGTCAGTGTGTCAGCATTTTGTATCTACAATCATGGCTCCTGAGCTCTTGTCAGACATTCAAGAGAAATGAGTTGTGTAGACGAAATGAAGAATGGTAAATGCAGGGGATTTTATTGCTGATGAAAATGGCTCTCAGCAGGAAGGGGATAGGCGGGATGGTAATCTTCCCCTGAGGTTCAGCTGTCTCCAGCCAGATTCTTCTCTGAAGTTACGCCATTAAGTTGTCCTTCTGAAGTCAAGCTGCTTCTCTCTGACATCCAGCTGTAGTTTCTGACATCCAGCTGCTACTCTCTGCCGGTTGAGTCTGGGGTTTTTATAGACACAGAATGGGGAACAGGGCAGGGTCATAGGTGGTTTTGGAAAAGGCAACATTTGAGCAGGAAAACAGGGATGTTTTCCTGGCAAAGCCCTACACTCAAGCCAAAAAGCCTGAGACTACCAGCCATAGTCTCAGGCTTTTTGGCTTGAGGCCAGAGATCTGCCTTTTTCTGCCTAGAATTTCTCTGCCTCCTGTCACTATTATTATAAAAAATAAACTGAAAGTATTAAAAATTAAATTATTTAATGCATGAAAATCATCTAGTACCCAAATCTCTGCCATCTACTGGGTACTCAATAAACAATAACAAGATAGGTTATCTTTCTCTCTTTGGTAGAAGCAAATTTGATCATATGCGATAAGTAGAATTGTATATCTTCCTTCACTAGACTGTAAATGGAGGGAGGGAGGATAGGAACTGAGTCTGTTTTTGTTCAGCATATTCCACCAGACAGAGAGCCCAAAGCAAAATATATTTTTGTATATTGTTGCATAAATGTCCCACTGTTTGTGTTAACTTTTCAGAGCACACTATCAAAATGCTCCTTTATTTTTTTTGCTCTGTAGACGTTTCTCAAAAACAATATATAATATGTAAGAAGCTCGTTTTCTAATATTTTACTACATTTCTCAGCTTGGACTCAATTTTGTTTCTCAGTTCAAACTTCCTGTGATTAGCAAAGGGCAAAGAAATGAGAACATCTTATTTTTGATAGAGTTAAGGTAAACATATTGGCATTGCAATTGATTGAAAACTTGATCCTGAAACATCGGAAGACTTTCCCATTAAGCAGTTTTCCACTCTCAGATCCAAACATACATTGCTATTGAGTGCAGGGCAGAACAGCCTAACCAATTTCACAGAATCACTTTTTGGTATATGGATTACAACCGCACAGAGAACAGCAGATATATAATGATACTGGCTTCTGGAACAAAGGGAAAATAGCAGCTGGGGCAGTATAGCATATCAGAAAGCCAGAATATTTGTGTGATAGTTTGCATTTTGAAAATGCCAGATTTAATTTTTCATACTTGGTCTCTTCAATATTCCTGGGAGGATGGTAAATGCAGCTATGATGAATAATTTATAATTATCAAAACTCTCTTAACCTCATCAATCATTCACATATTTAGCATACAATTCTTCCCCCAAGGAAAAATATCTGAAGATTTCTACTTTTTGAAAGTTATTTCAATGTTTCAAAAATAATCCAAATCATTAACTTGGCCCATAAGGCCCTGTGTAGTCTGACACCATCTCTAATAGTCGGGTTAGGATATTCCATACTACAGTAATAAAGAAATTTAAATTCCAGTGGCCTAACATAGCATTTTATTTATTAATTTATTTGTTACACAATGCCACAGGTCCATTCAATTCTTCTGAATAATTGTTCTCCAAATAGCGACTTACATCTGGACCAGTTGATTTTGGAAACTTTGCCATGTCAACACAAAGTACCCTAATTGACCCCAGAAGAGAAAAAGTGGTACTAGATAATTAATTGTGTATGGCCTTTAATTGCCTCACCCAAAGGTGCTATTCTCAGAGCTCTCCTGCCTGAAAGGGGTGAGGAGTTTGTTTGCAAGCAAATGAATATTTAAGGAGTACCACTGTTTCTTCTTCACCTCCTTACCTGTACCACTCTCCTACCTGTTCTCAGCTCTCAGCTATACTCAGTTTCTTGAATGAGCCATGCACTCTGCTCCCACAGGGAATTTGCATATCCTTTTATTTCTGTGGGTAATATCTTAATATTCTTCTGTATTATTCCACTAAGTACCTCTATCTATTTGATTTTCATTTTCTCCCATTCTCAGCTAAGCACCACTTTCTCAGGGAATGCCCTCCCAAACTACCCGCCGCCCCCCCCCCCCCCGGCAAATACCATTACAGGAATTCTCTCTTCCAAGGACTTACTACTCTATAGATATGTGTTCCTCATTTGGCTATTTGACTAAGGCTTGCCTATCCCACTAGAATAGAGTTGCAAGAGACCATAAAATGTACTGATTTTTGATCACCATTGTATTCCCAATACATAGAAAAATAATTGGCCCATAATATAAATTCAATAAATATTTGTTAAATGAATAAATGAATGATGAAGGATTTGGTATTTAGAGATTATAACATATGACCAAAGTTATAGCCAATTGGTGACAAAGCCCAGACTTATACTCTGATCTTCTGACTCTAAATTCCATTCTCTTTTCACTGCTTCCCAGTAGGCTAATTTTGGAAATGGGCAGTTTCCTGGAAGGAGGGTATTGGAGACATGTCATAGAAAGCCTTTACTGTCAGAAATTTAAAAAGAGACATAGATTTTAGCCATCTGTTTTTACAGAGCCAACAATTCTTTGGTCCTGGAGATCTTTAGGTGTATAAGTTAATTACAAAGCAACCATTGCCAACTTAAAAAAGGAAATGAAACTATTGTTAATGTCAGCCAAAAGAGCTTTCAAAGTTTGAAGACAAAACACGTGTTTGCTTTGTGGCTTTCTATTATCCCTTCACTCTTATTTTCAGACTGTGAGGACAGGCAAGTCACATTGCTTTATAATGAGTCACACTTTGTAAAAATAGAACTCTATTTGCATGAACAATAGTTACATGTCCAGCTTGATAGTCAGTAAGGCTGAAAACCAGCCTCTACTGAGTGAATAGCTTTTTCTGTTTCTGTAGACCACCTGAAATTAGTTGAAATTTCATTGTGAGCTAGTCAGTTAAAAAGTGCTAGTTTATAAAAGTGATGCATGCTCAATGAAAAATAAAAATAAAAACTAAATTCTTAAGGAGTACAAGGAAGAAATCAAGTTTTGTTTGAAATCTTACCTCCCAAATGTAATCAGTTACCATTTGGGCAAACATCCTTCCAAGGACAGCTATCTCTCAATAACCCACATTTATAAGAAATTCGCTGTTTCCAGATGTACAACCCAAAGTTGAACTGTGCAATGCTAGAGTCAAAAGTCTCAGGTTTAAATGCTAACTCTGCTACCTCCCAGCTGTGTGACCTTGGACAATTACTTAATTTCTCTAAACTTCACTTTTTCCATTTAAAATGTTTTAGAGTATTTGCTTTGTAGGGTGGTTATGGAAATAAAATGAGATAAAGTATGCAAAGTACCAGGTATAATCCCAGAAATACTCAGGCATCCAAGGAAAAAAAATACAATTTTGTTTCCCAGTAGGATATAGATAGTGATGATCTAATATGAGGATTGGATGACAAATGGAAAAGTGGGAGATCATTCTGCATGCAGTCAAAGTTGCAAGGCCAATGCCTTCCGCTGCCCTTTTATCAGTGCAGGTGGTCACTGAGGCTAAATTGGCTTTTAAACATGTCTGATGGTTACATTTAATCAAATTATCTGAAAAGTCTTTCTCCAAAAAAATAAATTGGCAAGTAGTATAAAAAGACAGAGCTATCATTTATTGAGCAAAGTATTTGGCAGGTGTTATGCTAGGTTCTTTATGTTTATTGTCTTATTAAATCCTCCTAACAACACTGTGAGTTAGATGTTAGATGTCATTACTAGACATATTTTACAGATTAGGGAACTGAAATTTAGGAAGCTGAGATGATTTGTCCAAGGATCTACATGTAATAATAGAGGAACTGAGATATGATTCTACAGATTTGAAGCACTATATCACTGGGCAGCACTGCTTTCCCAGGCATCTGGAACATCAGCATTCATTTTTTAAAATCCTATAAAATGTGCTTTCAAGGAAACAGAAGTTGAAAAGCAAAATATACCGTTTACTTACCAGACAATGAGCTTAAGATCTGAAAGGATGCACCATTTGTTCATGTCTGATCATATGCACAACCAGTGGAATGATAGAGCTAGGGAGAATCTTGAATTCCTAAATTGCTCTAACTAAACTGATTTTTTGGAGGAAACCAAAGGCTACTCACAGATTATCTCCTAAAAATTTCTGCCCAGAAAAATAGTGACAATCATACTGCATATCTAAATAGCATGCTCTTTCAAAGATTTCATGATTCTTGCAACAACTTTAAATGTGAGTGGTAGATATTATAATGCCTATTTTACCCATAGAAGAGGTTAGATTACAAATTCAGTTAGTATTGGAAAATCCAGGCTTTCTGACTTTAATAAGTGTTCTCCTTACAATACCTGGGAGAGAAAAAAATACAATATATTGTCTCCCAGGAACAACTTTAACATAGTTTGAAACTCATTCACCTATATTGTCATGTCCTGGAGCAAATAATTTACAGGATATTCTTTTTATGTTTTGTACTTTAGCTAGCTGAAGACTCTGGATTTTCAGATATTACCACGTGCAACTCAAATAGCTCTGCCTGGCGAGTTATAGGAAAACATCCTAAATGAGATTTATGAGGAGGCTTCTCTAGCTTTGGCACCACCTTCCTGGATAAAGTAGAACTTTTCCCACTAACTTTGACTCTTGGGAACTATTTTTATGAGAAATCAAAATGACTGCCTTCATCACGATGAATAATTTTTGACTTTAGAAAGAATATGTAATTAAGTGACTTGCAGTACAATCACTCTAAATTAATCAAGAGAAGACAGACATTAATTCAGAAGGAGAAAATCTATCAAGAGCAAACCAAGTTAAACACTGTAGAATCATTAATATCCATTTCACAAGACCAAATGTCATTAGCTCTAGTCAGCCAACAGCCTGGCACAATCACTTTCTTTTCCCTCTGCCACTGGTCCATGGAAAAACACAGCTTACTGAATGTGTTCTCAAACAACTTAATTTGCTTCTCATTAAGGGGCTGTGTGATTGGCCATAATGGATAGCCATTTAAAGGAGAAAGAAGTAAGAGTTTATTAAAACAAAGTAAGATTTTTATTAAAATATTTAATTTTGTTATGGGAAGAAGTTATTCATGTTTTGTTTTGTTTTATTTTATTTAAATCTGCATGCTCCAGTTGCTTTACTCTAAATCAAACAGAGCTGTCTACAACATCCCAGTAGTGAAGCAGCCCATCCAATTCAACTTTGTGGTACAACCATACTGTAGTTAAAAAGAAAACCTGGAATAGAATACATATTATACCATATTTCAACTATAACTCAAGGGGAAGTCACTTTACCTCTCTGAGTCTCAGTTCTTTTATCTGTAAAAGCAGATGAATATTTACCACACTGGGAAGTTGTGAGGCTAAAATGAAATCATAAGTGCTTTATAAAGTCTAAAGTAATCCTAATTAAGCTTTTGAAACAGAGAACTGTTGATTCAAGTTCTAGTTCCTTTAACTCATTAGTTGTGTTGTCCTGAGTAAATTGCATACTTCTCTGGATTTGAGAGTTCACCCATAAAAGGCTAACAGTGATTCCTGATAAGACTGCTGTGTGAAATAGCAGTAAAGAACCAAATTTAACACATTGTTGGCACTTGATAAAAGGTAGATTATTATTGTTATGTTTACTAACTTTCCCCAAGACCAACATTATGTGATTTAGTATCAGTGGGATGATCATAATGAAAAGTATAAAATATAATACAAGAAATCTTTGGGAAGAACACAGGAATAAAGCATGGTAGGGCTAAGAGAGAGGAGCTGTTTATGCTAAATATATAATTACTTTCAACTAATACATTTATATATCTAACCATTTTTGTGGAGTATTTATAGTGTGACATTCAAAAGCATGTTATTCATAATCATTGCTTTCAGGGAGCTTATATATAGTTAGATAAATAGAAATTTCTTTATATATGCAAATATATAAAAACATATTATTTACATGCAAATTATATGCATATGTATAATGTATGTCTGTATACATACTATATTATATTTTAATTTAAAAATTTTGCAGAAACAGCAACATATCACAAGACAGTGTATAGTAAAATTGAAATGATTGTGACCAACAGTAAGTATTCAAGTATAGGAACAATGCTATTTTTCACTTTATTAAGTAAACACAATATATCCTCAAAAATATTTATTACAAAAATAAATCTGTCCATACAGATTTCATTCTGAAAATTTGTTTTTGAGGACTGGAGTTTAGCTTTCTGATTTTGTTGTTCCCCATTTTCTCTGCTTACCTAAATAAAAAGATAAGGGAGAGTTCTCCCCAAAAGCCTATCAGTAAATGTCAGCATGTCAGTTATTACTCTTATACTTAAAGTCTTTCAAGTTTACCCCTTTGGGATCTTAAATGGCATGAGGGGCTTCTTTTCCTGCTACTCTCAGGTACACATACATAGCCTATGTGCCGTGCTGTATTGCATGACTTATCCTACAGTCACTTGTACAAGCTGTTCTCTCTGCCTATTTCCCTGCTTACCTAGTAAGCCCCTACTTGTCCATCAACTCCTCACGCAAATGTTCTTACATTACTACTTATAAAAAAAAGTGAATTGTCAATTCTTTTGTTCTGCCTCTCCATTATTAATTACTATATTACAATTATCTGATTGCTCATCTATCTTCTCCACTAGACTTATGAGATTTACAAAGACTAGGACTATGTTATATCTCTCCATTGCTCCAGGGACAGTGGCTGGAGAGTTGTAAACACTTTACAAATAAATCTCTAGCCAATTGTTTTAAAGTAACTATTGTATCAAATTAGTCATTATGTTGCAGTAGACAAGAAAGAAAACGTGTGTTGAATAAAGACTGCTAATATTACTGAGCAATTCTTATACGACAGGTGTTACACAGTTATTTACCCCAGTTTATGAATGAAAAAAACACCTAAGCTCAGAGAGACAGTGAGATTTCCCAAGCTATTCTAGCTGCCTATATAGGACAGAGCTAGGATTCAATAGTTGGTCTGTAAACTCAACCATTAGATCAAGTAAGAACGGATATAGGTTGATCTACCCAACTGTCATGAGACAAAAGGGCACCAAGGGTGATGATTCAGAGCAATGGAAGCTTTGGGTTGCAGGGAAGAAAATAAAAGTGACAGAGCCACCCACACTGTTACTGTTAACAACACATGTGCTTATTTTATTAATGAAAATATAAACGTGTTTAATCTATTTGGCAAAGTTGTGGCAACTGGATTCATGAAAATTAAGATGCTGTTCTGCTGGTTTTATAGACAGGGGCTTGAATTAAAAAAAAAGAAAGGGGCTAAAATAGAACTTTCAACTGCTTACACATACAAGGTAGATAATTATTTTGGTTAAATGTAACTAATAATTAATGGGAAAATTCCAATTTTTGCTAAACATGGGAAAATCTGTGACTAACAGTCAAGTGACAGAGGCACTTAATCTCCATTTATTTTCTTTTTTAAGATCTTAATTGGCTTTATTTGTGATTCTAGAATCAGGCAACAGCTCAGTCTATAAAATAGAAGGAGTATTCTCACCATTCTTTAATTGATGACTTTAAACCACAGATGCTTTTCTTCTACATTTTATTTTTATTTTTACTTTTTTCAGGATCCAGTTGATTGGACTGATTACACTTTATTTCTTAAAAGAAACATACATTTAAAAATAAAAGACAAATCAATGATGACTCCTGTATATACATGTCATGGAAAGTGACGTGAAAATGAGTGAAAACTCCGAAAATAAATACATAAAATAAAAATAAAAAGGAGAGCACTGTCATTAAAATATATATAATAAAATAAAGGAACTCTATAGCCTAGACTAGAGTATTCCTTTTGAGTATGTAGAAAAACAGACAGCAAGTTCTCCAGGAACATGGAAGACTTTACTGGGATCCATCCCTAACCTTTCTTTCCTTGCATCTCATTTTTTCATGTGGAGATGCTGGTATCTCACTGGCAGAAGTTCTGCTTGAGGATCTTAGGCATGGGAAAGAATAATGAAGGTCCTTGATGACTGTGAAGTACAGCAGCTTAAGGCATTTGCATGTGGCTGTTGAACAATTTTGAAAAGCATATCTGTTTGTCCATTTTAGAATTGAGCTTTCTTTTCTTGGAATGACAACATTCCAGAGGAAGCCAGTGGCCAGATCAGCAAATTCTGAAGATATCAATGTCCTCCGTATATACTCAATGCATGAATGTCCATATTCACGTACATACACCCACACTCAGAACACATAATTTCCTTGTTTCAGAATTCATACTTAGGCTATTACCATAACATGGAATTAATTCAACTTATTTCTTGAGAATAATCATCCTTGTTATTGATAACACAGGCTAGATGCTTACTAACATCCTTTTGTCCTTATGGAAACAGTTTAGAAAGACTAAATTCCTTTAGCAATTGGATGATATGCCTGGGTTCAGGCCAAGAGATGGGCACAGAAATGATATATGCTGCTTTCAGCTCTAACAATAAAATGCCTTGTCTAACTCCTCTCCTCTTCTACGACTGTTTGCCCAGTCTGCCAGGTAGATAACCCTAGGCAGAACTTGAAGCCTCAACATGATAGAGACATAAGACATAAGAAGCCTGGGTTCTAGCATCACCCATAGAAGACAGCCACCTGACTTGCTTCAGACTTCCATGTGAGTGAGAAGTAAACTTCTCTGCTAAGGCCACTGAGCCTTTAGAATTTATCTATGACTTAGATTGCCTACTCTAAAATTTGACACAAAAAAGTGATACTGCTTTAAGAAAAGCATGAAATAAATAACTTTTGCTCATCAATTGGGCAGCAGACACTAAGAAAATCAATATCAGATGCTGGAAACATGTCAATGGCATTCAGACGCAAATCTTTTGTAAAAGTGTTGCCCCAAATCAGCACTTACTATGCCAGCTAAGTAGTGGAAAGAAGCTTTAAGGAAAGAAGATTGAGGCTAGGGTCCAGGCACTGTGGCTCAGGCCTGTAATCCCAGCACTTTGGGAGGCTGAGGTAGGCAGATCACCTGAGGTTGGGAGCTCAAGACCAGCCTACCCAACATGGTGAAACCCATCTCTATTAAAAAATACAAAAATTAGCCTGGCATGGTGACGGGCACCTGTAATTCCAGCTACTTGAGAGGCTGAGGCGGGAGAATCACTTGAACCCAGGAGGAATAGGTTGCAGTGAGCCGAGATCAAGCCACTGCACTCCAGCCTGGATAACAGAGTGAGACCCTGTTTCAACAAAAAAAGAAAAGAAAATTGAGACTAGAAAGTTCTCCTTTAGCCCCTTTTCATGAAGCTAGCAGAACAGCGTCTTAATTTCCACGCATTAACTAGATTGTTTTGTTTTGGTTTTGATTGTCTACATTTGGGAATCCTCTCAGAAATGGAAAGGGTCAGAAAAGAATGAGTCACTTTGCAAACATAGTTGAAAATGAACAGAGACTCCATAAATACAGGGTCTCTCAGGATTGGAACTTGTAGACTGCAAATATAAGGAATGGGATTTGAAAAGGCTTTGCCTGATGGGGACCCAGTAAAACTTTTCAGTAGCTCAGAGAACAGACCGGATGAAGGATTGTGTTTTATATTGAAGCCTAATGACTTTGAGATATTTGAGAAAGAAAGAGTCATGAGGATGAGAAAGCACAGACATAAATTGGACATAAAAATTATTTCTAGGAACCATCTCTAGATGCAAGTGTCATCACATAAAGCAAAAGAGATTTAAATATTTCACAAGTCTACTGTCTGCTTGTGGGAATTGTATTTTCAGAAAACTATGTGCCTGCAACTTAAAAAAAGTGTTGTTTTCTTTTTTAAGTTGATGTTTGAAACTTAAACAGTCTTTGGCATCTATTCCTCTGCCTCCCATTCTTTTAGAGCTGGAGAAAGGCCATGCAAAATTCCCCTGGGCCAATCGCTACACTATTTCTTCCATTCTTCCTGTTTAAGAATGGAGGTCTGTTTTGGTTTTTTGCTCTACTTCTCCTTTATGTATTAAAACATATGGGAGCGGAGAAAAAATAACTTTTATTTTTATTTCATGGGTTGCTAGACCCAAGGCTCCTATATCCAGCCCTTCTATAAACAATGGGCAAAACTTTCTAGGGCCTGAATAGGATTTTGGGCTGCCATCCTTGTGAAGAGGTGAGTGTTTCCTCCATACAAAAGGAGGTATGTGGTGACCAGAATGTGTAGGGGGCTATGGCAAAGACAGGGTAGATACTCACCTTACCATTTCCTCTTCTTGGACATAAGGAATTTCCTAACCCCATTTGCAATTAAGTTGACATATGTGATTGGTTTCTGGCAAACAGAAGATGGGCATAAATGATTCATGACATTCCAAAGATGGTCCTGACAATACTGGTTTATCCCCAGTGTTCTCTCTATGCCCTCCTTCCCCGTCATGTCTGTTACTGCTAGCTGGATAAAGTCAGGGTGAACTGAAACCCACAAGAGGAACATAGCTTGCATTTCTGAATTACCATCTGGTGGAGAACCGTTTGACCTGCATCAGATTGATACTACCAATATGTACATTTTTATTTTATTATACCACTAAAATTTTAGAAGGTATTACTGCAGTATAGCTTAACCTATTCAACGTACAAACATTTATATATAAAAAGCATACATAGTCATGCATTTTTATTATTATATGTGTTACTTTGTTATCATACTAGATTCAATTTCTTAATATTTTGTTTGCTAAATCAATTAGTGAGATTCTTGTAATTGTTTCTCATGCATTTGACTAGGAGATGAAAGTAATTCTGAGTTACTCTGAGTTAGTCACTGTGGTAGATCTTTGAAATCATTTTGAGTTATGTTATTCCTACTTTAAAGATGAGACAGCTAAAACACAGAGAAGCTACATTACTTGCTACTTGAGTGAATATTACTATTTTACATCCAATCCCATTCTTAAAGCCCTAGCCTTCCTGAGTTTTCCTTTAGAGATATGTCCCTCCCCCATTCTCAGTCCAGTTGTCTGCATAGGATTTTACATCTAGACCTATACCTAGACTCTTCCCCATGGGTATCGGGTATAGTTCAAAGGTCGCATGTGGTTTAAGCCAGTCTGATCACAATGAATCTTAGAATTTTTGTTGCGATTGGGGAAAATAAATTCCCTCTTTGTTCTGAATGTCAACCAGAAATGGGACATTCCCTGGAACTACTGGTGACTGACCATCTTTCAGTGACATGGAGAGAACTCAACTGTTTATGAGAAGACAAACAAGAGACAGAATGGGTTACATATAGCATCATTTGAATGTTTATGCCTTTTGGGACATGAAACTATATTTAAACCATTATGCTCTTCTCTTAGTAAAGACAATGGATCCCCTCTCCACTCATTTAAAATGTATTTGAGTTGGTTTACCCTCACCAGCAATCTCATGCACCCTAAAATCTAAGTCCATCTAAGTCCAGCTAAGTAACAGCTAAACCAATTTTCAAACTCCAGAGTACCATTTGTTTCCTCATTTAACGATGCTGTCTTACCTTTCATTTGATAAACTATGGTATTGTATTTAATTAAGGTATTTGTCTACATTGAGACATTTATAAGGCAAAAACTATACATTGGGAATCAGGCTAGGAAGAAAATATAAAAGATGTAGTATCAGAAGATTACAGTGTTACTGAGATACGAATAATACCCATTAAGCTGTAAGAGAACTGCCCAAAGCAGAATAACCAAGTGCTAAATATTAATCTATTGTTGATCAAATTCAGATAACGTTAAAAACCTTAGTACTAATTGGCTCAAAATAATTTCATGGAAAGTGATTTTAAATAAACCATTTTTAATTGTTCTAGAGAGAATATAAGATAATGAAAAACATTTAAATGTATTTTATGAAGTTAGCACAATATAAAAAAATATAACTTGGCAGATAAGAATTGACATCCAAGCTGGGTTAGAAAAGACAATGCACCTTCTAACTGGTCTTTCTCTCTTCAGATCCTTTGGAACTGTGAAGCATCATGTAGGAAATCCAGAAAATTTCAATAACCACAAAACAGAACAAAGGAGAGAGCCTGAAACACCATGAAGAGTGGGGAGATGGCCGGCTTGCCTCTGTGGGCTACAACCCCTCACTGTTCCACTTCTAGCCACTTGGTAATGAGAAACACACGAGGAGAATCTAGTCGGAACCAACCAGATAGCTGTTTCAGAATTACTCACCCACAGAAACCATGAGATAAATAAATGATTGCTGATATTTGAAGACACTAAGATTTGAGTCAATTGGTTTTGCAACAAAAATAAATGCATAAATAAATAATAATAAGAAGAAAAATTATAAAATTGAAAGTTTTACAATTAATTTAATGAAATTGTCTTAAGCTAGATAATGAAACCTAGAAGGTAGCACACATGTACACACATAAATACACACACACACATACACACTTGCAAACATATATAGGTCAACAGACCATTCTTAGTTTGAATATGGATACTAAATTCACAGAGAACATACTTTTAAAACTCAGTAGGATATCAAAGAAAAATTGAATTATTCATTTTTAATTCATTTTAAGGGTATATATGAGTCGTTCCAAACATGTAAGGATAACTCAACATTATGAGATTATTAATACTCATAAATATATGAAGAAGACATGTCATTATCTTGATAGATGCTAATAGGGAATTTAATAAAATTAACACTTCACATAGCTCTTTATCACTTTGTAAAACAATCCTTTTATTCTTGTTTATCTAGAGTTGTTAAGGGTTATTTTACAAAGTGGTAAAGAGCTATGTGAAGCCTAAAGTCTTTTTAGCAGGCAGCTCTGCTCAGTGCAATTCCAGAATCCATACACTTTCAATTTTGTATCTTCAGTATTCTATAGGTGCCAGGCATGGAGGCTTATGCCTATAATCCCAGCTAGTTGGGAGGCTGATGTGGGAGGATGGCTCGAGCCTAGGAGTTTGAGCTGTGATGTGCTATGATAGCACTACTGCATTTCAGCCTGGATGAAAGAGCAACCCTATTTCTAATACATATATTCACCAAAACAAAGTCTTTACATAGCATTGTACCTACCAGTTATTCCACCACTATAACCACTGATAACAACAGCATCAATAACCACAAATGAGCAAGTTTTCCTGCAAAGTTGGTCTTATGTTCATTTGCTACAGTATCTCTAAAACTTGAGTGTACACCAAAATCATCTAGAGGGCATGTCGCAAGAAAACAAGGTTGATGGGTTTCACCCCAGATTTTTTAATTTAGTAGATCTGGGATAGGTCACAAGGAATCTCATTTCTAACAAATTCCAAGGGAATGCTGTTGTGTTGCTCTGGGAACACACATGTTGAGAGAAACATTTAAACTGTTTTAATGATTTTACCTCAGTGAAATTTAAAATGCAAGCCCTATTATGGTACAACTAGAGTTGTTCTGAATAGTCCTACTTTTGAATATTCAAAATGGTATGGTATGACTGCTACACATGATAAGAGAGAGGCACAACTACATCATAATGAATGCTATATAACCAGAATATACATGGGTACAGTAGAACTAATTTAGGACATTAAAATGGTGCTTGGTTTGGCATTGTGCTGGGAGAGACAGCTCAGTTAAACTCAATAACATTCAGGGCAGCTGCTCTTTATCCCACCTCCTGTTTGTACTCCTCACTCTATCTGTTCTTCTCCCTCTTCCAGATAATTGTGTACTATTTCCTTTGTCTGCAGCATACTACTTCAGTCCATCATCACATGGCTAACTCCTACTGTACTTTATGATTCCTCTTTAGAGTCGCCTTTTCCAGGAGGTCTGTCTTGAAATACTTCTTTACTCCTGTAAAACATGTTGGGAGCCTTCCTTTTTTCCAATCAGAGCATGTTGTATTCATCTCTACCATACTTAAGAGAGCATATTGTTTATGTATCTTCCTGTTTATGTATCTGTCTCTTGAGTGAAACTGTGAGCTCTCGAAGAACAGGAATCTGACCTTTCTGGTGTTTCCATTTCCAGCCACCAGAATAAGCCCTTGACACTATTTTCAATTAACAAATTAACAAATTGAAAATTAACAATTTTTAATTAACAAATACATATATATAAGATTTTTATTAAGATATATATCTGTGCATATATATATATATTGTTGTTAGCATTGTCAAAATAAGTGTGGAGATTGGGTTTTATTTTATTTTAACTTCAGTCAAGTAGCTTTGGAATAGAAATCTACGTATTTGCTCGTTCGAATTTAATGGACTGATGTCTACGTGCCAAACACAATGGATATATTAGCGAAGAAGCCCATGAGATTTCTATGCTCACATGTTCCAACATTTGGTGAGGATGCAGATTAATAAAAAGATAATTACAGATTAGTGTGATAAAGGCTCTGATGGGGTAATAAAGACTGACGGAATTATATATGAGGTTCAATTAACACAGACTGGGAGGGTTAGGAAAGGACTGATGGAGAAAGTAATTTCTAAAGTAGATGTTATTGTGAAAATCTACTTTCCTTGGGTGTTTTCTGTATTAGTCTTCTATGTTCACATCTGGCATACCAATTATCTATGGATTCACTGTTTGGGCTTCCAGAAAGTTGTAGTTGAATATAAAATGAGAATCAGAATAAATTTATAAGCTAATTATGAGATATCACAATTTTACTGTTTTTATATAAATAATTTTAGTTCCTTGTATTTGGAATTTTGAAATATTTCTCCCTCTTTTCCTACCCTACATTCGTATTCACTCATTTTGCATGCAAATATGCAGATTTGAATCATGGATTGCTTTCATTACAGAGTAGTTATTCCTCTCTCCTATCATGTTTAACTGTCATACTGTGCAGTTTTGAATTTTGAAGGATAACACTACTCAGAACAACTATATTTGCATTATAATATAATTATAACAGGGTGTGCGTTCCTGATAAGGGGATTCATCACCCATTTAGTATCACCTTTACCTTTAGATTCTCATTTTAAAGCTTGGGCGTCACAGTGAGGTTTCCTGTGCCCAGGGTGCTGGCATTTAAGAAATTTTTCAGATGCCTCAAAGGAGACAGTGACCAGAGGCATAGAAAAGGGTGATGATCACCGACTCAAGCAATAAAATAAAAAGTTTAATTCACAATGTGTGAACAATTCCGGAATACCAAAATTCGTATGTGAAGTTTCTCCCATCACCACCCATTTTCTTCTCAGCGGACTACTTTTCCTCAGTTAATATTATATCCTATGTATCTAACAGGAAACTATTTAGAACATACTAAAAAGGAGATAAAGTTAAAAAGAAGATTTTATTTCCTCATGCAAGAGGAAGAACACATATATTATTAATGAGCAATATATAAAACATATAAAAGTCATGTCTTTCTCCTGATGTCACTAGATCATTCTTATTTTATTCATCTGAGTCCATTTAAAGTGGCAATAAGTAATGCTTTCTATTGTCTCCCATCCCTGGCTACAAATTAGAGTTACATGGCATGGTAGGCAGAATGGTCCTCAAAGATGTGTACATTCTAGTCTCCAAAATCTGTGAAAACGTTCTTTTGTGTCAAAGAGAAATTAAGGTTACAGATGAAATTAAGGTTAATCATCAGATGACCTTAAAACAGAGAGATTATTCTGGACTATCTGCGTGGGCACAATGTAATCATAAAAATCTTAAAAATGGAAGAGTGATTATGAAAAGAGAAGCAGAGGGACAGCAGCTTATGGTAAGCTTGGCCTGATTTTGCTGGCTTTGAAGTTTGGGTAAGCGGTCCTTGAACCAAGGAAAGCAAGCAGCCTCTAAAAACTAGAAATGATGGGAAAATGAACTTAGATGCACCCTTCTGACACTTTATCTTAACTGAATGAGATCCCTATTAGACTTATGATCTACAGAAGTGTACAATAATAAACTTGTGTTCTTATAAACCTCCAAACTTGTGGTAGTTTGTCACAACAGCAGTAGGAATTAAACTTGTAATTCTTTTAATAGCTCTAATGCCCAGGTCACATTCCAGAGCAATTACAGAAATTCTGGGGTCAGGAGAAGATATAGGTATCAATATTTTTTTCAGGTTCTCTAGGAAATTCCAATGAGTAGCATGTTGAAGAACTGTTACTCTAAGCATATTCACAGGTATTTATGAGAAATGAAACTGCCTCAAAACGAACTCTTCATTGGTGGTGAGGCTGGCGCCATATGTCTTGCCACTTCACATGTGGTTCCAGAGTATCAGTATCGTCCTATATAATGCATTTTCTAAGGTGTATTATCTTAGAAAATGCATTATCTGGGCCCCAACTTGACCCAGCAAATCAGAATCGGAGTGATTTGTATGTACACTAAATTTTAAGAAACAATTAAATAGTGAGCAGTGATGGTTGCCCTCTTAATCCAAAATATCTCTAAGACTTGTAATAATTTTTAAATTATTATAAAGATAAAAAATTTAAGCATGTTCTCTAGGCTATGAGTTCCTGAATAAAAGGAAATCCTTCCTTCCTTCCTTCCTTCCTTCCTTACCTCCCTCCCTCTTGCTTTCTCTCTTTCTTCTTTCTTTCTCTTTCTTCCTTTCTTTCCCTTTCTTTCTTTTTCTTTCTTTCTTCCTTTTCCCCTCCCTCCCTCCCTCCCTTCCTTCCTCATTCTTTCTCCCTCTCACACTCTCCTTCTTTTTTCTCTTTCTCTTTCTCTGTTATTCTGTGCTTTCACTTTTTATTTCCCTTTTCTTCCCCTCTTTTCCTCCTCTTCCTTTTTCTTTTCCTTTCTCTTTCTCTCTTTTTCTTCCCTCCGCTCCCCATCTCACTCTGTCTTTCCTCCTTTACTTATCTTCAGTGCAAGAGACACATTTCTGACTTGCTGACTCACTACCTAAATTAATAATAAATGTAACTGCAACAGAGACAAAAATAACTCAACGAAATGCATACTACTACAAAATAGAAATATAACTTAAAAAGTCAGAAAAATATACATTTTAATCTAGACTCAGTTTTTTTTTTAAATTTTGTGAGTACATAGTAGATACATAGTAGATGTATGTATTTATAGGATTGATGAGATATTTTGATACAGGCATGCAGTGTGTACTGATCATATCAGGGTAATGGCCTGTACGGTTTTCACTGAAAAGTCTGCTGCTAGACATATTGGAGCTCCTTTGAGTGTTATTTGTTTCCTTTCTCTTGCTGTTTTTAGAATCCTTTCTTTATCCTTGACATTTTGGAGTTCTATTATTAAACATCTGGAGGTGCTCTTCTTTGGATTAAATCTGCTTGGTGTTCTATAATCTTCTTCTTATAATTGTATATTTATATCTTTCTCTACATAGAAAGTTCTCTGTTATTATCCTTTAGAATAAACTTTCTACCCTGATCTCTCTCTACCTCCCCTTAGACCAATAACTCTCAGATTTGTTCTTTTGAGTCTATTTTCTAGACCTTGTAAGCATCCTTCTGCCTTTTAAAAATTTTTTTTCTTTTCTCTCCTTTGTGCATTTTCAAATAGCTTTTCTTCAAGCTCACTAATTCTTTCTTCTGCTTAATCAGTTCTGCTGTTAAGAGACTCTGATGCATTCTTGGGTAGGTTAACTTAATTTTTCAGTTCCAGAATTTTTGTTTCATTCCTTATAATTATTTCAATCTCTTCACTAAATTTATCTGATAGAATTCTGGATTCCTTGTATGTTTAATCTTGAATTTCATTGATCTTCCTCAAAACAGCTATTTAAAAGTCTTTCTCTGAAAGGTCATATCTCTGCCACTCCAGGATTGGTCACTAGTACTTTGTTTAGTCTGTTGAGGTCATGTGTGACTGAACAGTACTGATGCTTGTGGATGTTCATCAATGTCTTGGCATTGAAGAGTTAGGTATTTAATGGTCGTCTTTGCAGTCTGGGCTAATTTGTATTTGTCCTTCTTGGGAATGTTTTCCAAGTATTTTCAGGAACCTAAGTGTTGTGAACTAAGTCTTTGGGCACTGCAGCTATATGTCCATTTGAAGGCACCTCAAGCCCGGTAATGCTGTAGCTCTTGCAGATTCATAGACAGCTTTGGTGTTCTAGGTAAGATCCAGGAAAATTTCCTATTATAAGGCAGAGACTCTTGTTCTTTTTCCCTACTTTCGCCCAAACAAATGGAGTCTTTCTCTATGTGTACTGAGCTACCTGGAGCAGGGTGAGAGGTGAAACAAGCATCTCTGTGGCCACCATCACTGGTGCTGTGATAGATCAGACCTGAAACTAGCAGGGCACATGTCTTGCCCAAGGTCCATAGTGTACACTGCCTGGCTACCACCTATATTCACTCAAGACCCAAGGCTCTATAATCAGCAGGAGTTAAATACAGGCAGCTTTGTGTCCTTCCATTCAGGATGGTGAATGCCCTTTGGCTTTGTGCAGGTTCAGTGGTGTTGTCTGGGAGTCAGGACCTGAAGTCAGGAGCCTAGGAATGTACCTGGTGCTCTCTTCTACTGCAGCTGAACTGAAACTGAAGCACAAGACAATATCCTTCCTACTCTTCCCTCCCCTTTCCTTAAGTAGAGATGTCTCTCTCCATGACCACCACCACACTGGTCCCATGGTGAATACTGCCTGGCTACCTGCATTGTTCACTCAAGACCCAGGAACTCTTCCACCAGCTTGTGGTGAATACTATCAGGCCTGATTCTCTTTATTCAAAACAGTGTGACCTCTCTGGCCAAGTGCAGGTCTAGAAGTGCCATCCAAAAGCCAAGCCCTGGCACTGGGGACCATAGGAGCCCCACTGGTGCTTTACTCCACTGTGGCCAAGCTAGTACCTAAGCTACACAACAAAGACTCTTTACTCTTCTTTCTCTGATCCTCAAGCAGGAATCTTCTCCCATGGCCACTACAGCTGGAAATGTGCTGGGTCACACCTGAAGCCAGCACAGCTCTGAGTCTAATCCAAGGCTCATGGCCATTGCTACCTGGCTACCACTGCTAATTATTTAGGGCCTAAGGGCTCTTTAGTCAGAAGGTGATAAATTCTACCAGGATGTGGTCCTTCCCTTCAAGGCAGCATGCTTTCTTCTGGCCGAGGTGTGTCTAGAAATGTCATCCATGAGCTATGGCCTGAAATGGAGGCTTCAGGACTCTGCCAGTACCCTGTTCTACTGTGGCAGAGCTGGTATCAAAGTTTCAAGACAAAATCCTCTTTATTCTCCCCTCTCTTCTCCACAGTGGAAGGAAGGAGCCTCTTCCACATCTGCAAGCTGTGCTGCCTGAGGTTGGTGTAGAATTGGTGCAAGCCCTCCTTGGGCTGCATCACTTGGTGTCTCACTAGGGTTCATGTACTCCAAGTCCACCAGCTTTGAGCTCAGCACAGAATATGGGCTTGCCCAGGAATTGTCTCTGTGGCCTAGACTGCTTTTCAAGTTTATTTAGAAACTCATAGCACTTTAGCACACAGTCAAATTCAGATTCCCCCTACTGGGATGGACAATTTGCCTCTACCTAGGCCGGTCTAAATGTTCCTTCCATAGATGTCACTTGAGTTCTACCGTGTTTGCTTGCTGCTGTGACAGAGAAGAACTGAGTTCCAGTGCAAAGTGCCACAATCACTGCAATCTCCCTATCCCAAGCACAAGCACACAGATTCTCTCTTTATACAACATGACTGCTGCCAAGGGATGTGCGAGGGGTGATTTAGGCGATTCAAGACTGTTTTTCTCACCGTTTTTAGTGCCTCTTTCCTAAATATGTTAAAACCAAGTACTGTGATCATTCCCTTGTAATCGTTCATGTTTTTTGTGTGTGGATAGTTGTTCAATTTGATGTTCTTGTTGGGGTGGGATGATTGCTGGGGCTTCTATTCACCTATCTTGATCTGCCTCTTTTTCCATAGTTCTATTTTTTATTGACAAATGTTTTTTATCTATTTACTACTATGTGTGATATTTTGTTACGTGCATAGACAAGGATCTAGTCAAGGCACTTGGGGTATCCATCACCTCGAGTGTTTATCACTTCTATGTATTGGGAACATTTTAAGTCCTCTATTCTAACTATTTTAAAATATGTAATACATTGTTGTTAAGTATAGTCAGTCTATTCTGCTATCAAGCATTAGAACTTCTTTCTTCTAACTGTATGTTTGTACCCATTAACCAAACTTTCCTTATCCCTACCCATCCACCCACACATCTTTCCCAGCCCATTCTGTGGCATGAGTTGTCATGTCTCCTTTTTCATTTCAGACTGAGTTTGAGCTCTCTTTTCTTTTGGTTTCTCTAGCCAGCTGTTTATTGATTTTGTTATCTTTTTAACAAACCAAGTGTTCATTTTGTTGAAACTTTGTATCTTTTTTGTCTTCATTTTGTTTAGTTCTGCTTCTGTCGTTATTTATTTTCTTCTACTAATTTGCAGTTCAGTTTATTCTAGTTCCTTGAGATGCATCATTAATTTTTTTTATTTGGAATCTTTCTACTTTTTGATGTAGGCATTTATTGCTATAAAGTTCTTTCATGGCACTGTTTTTGCTATATCCAGAGATTTTATTATGTTGTATTTCTGTTTTCATTTGTTTCAAGCCTTTTATTTTTTTAATTTCCTCCTTAATTACTTCCTTAACCCAATGGTCATACAGGATTTGTTTAATTTAGCACGTTCTTGAATTTCCATATATTTGTACTCTTTTCCATGTTCCTCATGGTATTAATACCTTTTATATTTTACTGTAGTCTGAAAAGATACTTCATATAATTTTGATTTTTAAAAATTTTTTTAAATTTGTTTTATGTCCTAATATATGGTCTATCATGGAGAATGCTTTATAAGCTGATTAGAATGTGTATTCTGCAGCTGTGGTACAAAATGTTCTGTAAATATCTGTTAGGTCCATTTGCTTTAATTGCAGTTTAAATCCAATGTGTTAATTGTCTGTCTAGATGATCTGTCTGATGCTGAGAGTAGGGTGTTGAAGTCCCCAACTATTATTGTATTGGAGTCTCTCTCTCCTTTTAGCTCTAATAATATTTGATTTACATATTTGTGTGCTCTGTGATGGCTGCATACATGTTTAGAATTGTTATATTTTCTTGCTGAATTTATCCCTTTAGCATGATATGACCCTCTTTGTCTCTATTCACTTCTTCTGACTTAAATTCTGTTTTATCTGATTATAAGTATAGCCACTCTTACTCAATTATGGTTTCCATTGCATGGATATCATTTTCCATCCTTTACTTTCAGTCTGAAATTGTTTTTGCTGTTGAGATTAGTTTCTTTTAGACAGCATAGACAGCATATGGCTGGGCCTGGTTTTTTGTTATTGTTGTTGCTGTTGTTTTTAATCCATTCGGTCAGTCTACATCTTTTAAGTGGAAAGTTTAATCCATTTACATTTAAGGTTATTATTTATATCTGAGGGTTGTTCCTGATTGATTTCTCATTGTTTTGTATATTCTTTGTTCTTTTCTTTCTCTCTTATGGTTTGTCATTGTGGTTTGGTGTTTTTCTGTAGTGGTAATATTTGAGTCATTTCTCTTCTTTGTGTTTGTCCTACCAGTGGGTTTTGAACTTTCATGTGATAAATATTATCCTTTTGCTTCTAGATGTAGTACTCTCTTAAGCTATTTTTTAAGGGCCAGTCTAGTGTTAATGAATTCCCTGGGCTTTCATTGGTCTGAGAAAGATTTTATTTATCTTTTATTCTCTTATCCTATAAAAGATTAACTTTTCCAAGTATAATATCCTTGATTAGCTGTTTTTATCTTTCAGCACTTTGAATATGTCACCCCATTCTCTCCTGGCCTGTAAGGTTTCAACTGAGAAATCTGCTATGATTCTAATAGGTTTACTTCTAAGGGAATAGATGTTTTTCTCTTGCTGTTTTTAATATTGTCTCTTTGTCTTGACTTTTGACACTTTGATTATAATCTGCCATGTAGAAGACTTGTTTGCATTGCATCATTTTCAGGATTTCTGAACTTGTTGAATCTCAATATCTAAAGCTCTTGCTAGACTGTGAATATTTTCTGCTATTATTTTGTTAAATATGTTTTCTAATGCTTATGTTTTTTTTTTCATTACTTTCAGTGACATTGAAAATTTGAATATTTGGTTGATTTATCATATTTCATATGTCACATAGATTGTGTTCACTCTTTTCAGTTCTTTTTTTCTTACTTTTGTCTCACTGGGTAATTTCAAAAGGCCTGTCTTCAAGTTTGAAATTATTTCTTTGATTTGCTCCAATCTACTTTTGAAGTTTTTGAATGCATTTTGTACTTTATTCAATGAATTCTTTAGTTGCAGAATTTCTGTTTACTTCTTTCTTAGATCTGTCTCTTTGGTAAACTCCTCATTCATATCCTGAATTGTTTTTCTAATTTCTTTGTAATTTAAAGAAAATTTCTTTGTATCTCATCGAGATTCTTTAATATCATGATTTTGAATACTTTATCAGGAATTTTATAAAATTCTTTCTTTTTTAATGTTAGATTTTTTGAAATTTTTTATTGAGGTTTTATAGATATGTATATATATATATATAAACATCTTTATCATTTTTAAGTTTACAGTGGTAAGAAACACATTTATATTCCTTTTCTTCTTGGGATTTCATAAATTTCTTTTTGATTAGAATCCGTTGCTGAAGAATTACTGTGTTCCTTTGAAAGTGTCACATTTTCCACAGTCTTTTATGTTTCTGGGTCCTTATGTTGATATCTGCACAGCTGGTGTAATAGTCACTGCTTTCAAATTTTTCAATTTGCTTTCATAAGGCAGGAATTCTTTTTGAGTATGTATTTTTGCTATTGGTTGGGTAGAGCACTTTGGCTTTGATTCTGGATGTGTGCAGTAGTATAGACTCTGTGTGATGTCTTGGCTGTAAACGGCATCAGTGGTGTCTGTTATTTCCTCTGTGGCTTAGGGTGCAGTTGCTAGTGGAGAATGTGGTGAAGTTTTTCTGGGCTCAGGATGTCAGTTGGATCAGTGTTCAGGGCCCAGTGGTGGCAGCGACAGGCAGAGCATACCTGTTCTTACTCCCTAGGACTGTGTACACTGGCAGCAGTGTCAGAAGGTTCAGATGGATGAATTCTTGGGCCTCTAGGCATTGATGGGCTTTGTTGATGGTGGGTTATTGACCCGCTAGCAACCTTCATGATGTGGATAATGGCAGTAGCAGTGGGGGTGGGGGTCTAAAGTTTGGGATCCAAGTGGTATTTGCCAGTGTGGCAATGGCTGTAATGAGCTAGATGGGCCAGTATTCAGGCTCAAAGAAGCATGTGGAGTTGCGTGCCTACTGTGATGGTAGCAACAGGTTGGGTGGGCCTGATCTCAGTCCCTGCAGAGGAATGCTCCAGTGCCAACAGTAGTGGACTGAGCTGGGAAGTTCCTAGGCCCTTGGACAGGGTGTTCTGATGCTGAAGAATGTAAAGCGGGGCTTAGAGGGTCCATCCTCAGGCACCCCAGTGGTGTGGATAGGCACTGGCTGTGGTAGGCAGCAGCAGAATGAATCCCAGGCCCAAGGCAGAATGCTCTGGCAGCAGCAGTGGCCACACAGTAGATCTACTACTGGAAAGAAGAGGTGTGCTTTCAGGGACAACAGTCAAAGGCAGACAGCTGAGGAGTATGCACTCCACTCATGTTTCAACCCTGGATGTGACAGCCTGTAGTGATGGCGACTGCCAGTTGCAGAGTTTGTCCTCAGAGTGAACGAAAATGTGAAGTGACATCACTCCTGAGGCAACAGAGTCTTTGCCAAAGCCTCATTCTTCAGCCCTGGATGCAGCATCCAACAATGGCGGTGGCTGAAGGTGGGGAATCTCTGAGGACTCTAGAGATGTGGGGATGCAGGCACTGTTTGACCTCCAGGCAGGATGTAGTCTGTTGGCAGCTGGGCTCTAAATACGCTGCCTTTCAGTAGCTGCTTAGCTCAGAATGTGTTGGACTCAGGGAGCTCCCTCTCTGGAGCAATGTTTTCACACTGCCTCCATGAAGTTCCTTATGCTAGTCTCAGGGACTGCAAGGGTCTAGGAGCTTTCCCATGCCTAAGATGCAAGAGTCCATGGTGGAAATCTGAAGGTCTATGGGTCACTCACTCATCCTTGCCTTCACTGGAAAACCTCTCCAGGCTACTCGATGATCCCAGACAAGAACACTGCCATGCTTCCCTATCCTTCCTTGTTTTAGGTGTTTCCTGTAGCTTCTCTCTTGGATCCCAGCGTTTTTTTCTTACATTATGAATTTGCATTGTAGTTATCTGCTTACTATTTTGGTTCCCCTTTGTGGAAGATAAGAGTACTTGGTACTTTTAATCCGTCTTCTTTAAGGTGATTTCTGAGATCTACCTTTATTTATTTTTATTCTAGACTGATTTCCCTTAGACTTGCAGATGTGTATTAATATTTATTAGCTTACTCTTTTTCTGTTTTTTGAAGAGACAGACTCTTGCTCTGTCACCAGAACTGGAATGCAGTGGTGTGATCTCGGCTCACTGCAACCTCTGCTTTCTGGGCTCAAGTGACTCTCATGCCTCAACCATCCTTAGTACCTGGGTCTATAGGTGCACACTACCATGTCCAGATAATTTTTTGTATTTTCAGTAGAGACACGGTTTCACCATGTTGCCCAGGGTGGTCTTGAACGCCTGAGCTCAGGCAATCTGCCCGATTCGGCCTCCCAAAGTGCTAGCATTACAAGTGTGAGCCACCACGCCCAGACAGTATTTGTTAGCTTACTCTTAAAATTCCTAAATAATTCCAAATCTCTCTTGGGATTATTTTTTCCATCCTTCTGGTAATCTCTTGCCTACATTAAACTTAAATTCCTTTTACCATAAGTTTACAATTTAAAAAATCTAACCTCTGTAAATAGAATCATTCTCTATCAGTAGAACTATGTTCTCCTTTTTTCTCAAGCTAGAGCTCAAATAAATCAATGACAATGATATTGTAAGATTTGAAAGTGAGAAATATGAGATTGCAAATTTCCCTTCCATTCCCTATCCTATGCCCTCAGAAACATCACCAACCTATCAGAATTCTCTACTGTGCTGAGTTCAAGAGTTGTTTCTAAACGCATCTCAATATACCACTTTATACAGCATCTCAATTAAGGGTTTATTATTATTTTCCATAATCATTTTATTTAACTCCAACAACAAACCAAGGAGCTAGAAGTTATTCATCCCATTTTACAAATGAGGACACTAAAATCTAAATAGGATTGTAACTTATCCAAGATATGCTGTTAGCAGTAGGTGATTACAAGATTCCAGTCTAGGTTTGTCTGGTTCCAAGGCCCATCCTGTTAGAACTGTTCCTGCGGTGGTATGGCCTGATTTGTTGGCCGTTGGAATGACAGGAAGCCACATATTAAAGGACTCTCCCTTGAGGTGTCTTAGGAGGAACCCCAATGATCAAGTGAATCCCTTGGCTCTTTCAGAAGCAGCCAAATATGTATAAAACTGTGCTTTTTAAGTTCGATGAAGAAGTTCATTTATGGAACACATCCTTGCTCTAGAAATATGTCATTATACAGCATAGTGATACATTGCCTGTGTAATATCCCACATCAAGAAACAAACCATTTGATTCAAACCAATGACCTATTAGGCTGAATTTGAACAATCTGCTGAAAGAAAATAAGTAATTTTCACTTATACAGGCAATTTTTGTAACATGTTGATGCATGTGTTGCCACCTGCAAAACACTGTGCTTTTTCAGAGTATCTAGTTTAATTAAGGAACTTAACTAACATGAGGCATTATCCAAATTGCTGTATCCATCTGTTATTGTGGAGAGAGGGAGGAAACGGGAAAATTCAGAGATAACACGCTGACCTTAACATGCAACTAAGGATAAATGTTTTCGGCTTTGAGATCATTATCCAGCATTCTTTTTCAAAGATAGGTCTGCCTATTAGTTAATTGGCAATGCTCTTCATCTCCCACCAAGAAGACATCTGAAAGGCTTTTTCTGCAGGAAATGCCAGGAAGGCTTTCTGGTCTTCCCTACAGCCAATGGTGTTATAACTCTCACCCCTGATCTTGTTTATGCATATGTGACAATATCTAATGAGACAGAAAGATTCCGTCGGTCCAATATACCACTGATTTTTAAGACGACCCCAAACAGGGAAAACAGAAGTTAAAGATCACTGCCAGTTACAGGATAATTAATTTTAAATAGTTTAATTACAATGACAGAAAAAAATTCAGGAAAGTCAAGCTTTGGATTACGACTGGGCTTGAGTCTTGGCTCCACCAGCTACTGGTTTTGAAGCATTCAGTAAGTCATTGAACAGCTGTGGGTCTCAAATTCTCATTCTATGAAGTGCGAATAATGCCTAAGTCTCGAGATTATTAGAAAAAATAAACAGATAAGTCAAAGTATGCAAAGTGATTAACATACGGCCTGGAGCAGAGCAAACGCTCAGAAAAAAATTCAACTTCCATACCCTTTCCTTTGCTAGGAGTCAGAATTTTGTATTTTTTCACACCCTTAATTGCATATGCCTTGTGCCCTGTAAGTCGATGTATTTCCACTAATTTTCTAATAAAGTACATATTTCTGTTTATACTTAATGTTGAATGCACACAGCCACAGCCTTGAACAAGAGATTTCTGCTGCAAGATATTAGGGTGGAATAACATTATTAGAGAATGACTAATTTTCATTGAGTTCCTACTATGCAGCAGTTGCTTTGTAAAGCACTAAGGGAAAGATAAAAAGAATAAGACATACTTTCTGCCCTTGAGGCACCCACAATCTAGCAGAAAATAATTATGTTAACTAAATCATGTATCCCATAAAGTTACATGAAAAGGAAGGTGGAACATAGAGGCATGATCAAGAAATAAATCATGAGAAAGATAATGTTTCATAAGGGCTTTGAGAAATAAGTCAAATTTATTAGGAAGGAAGGATAGTAAGGACATGCTGGACAGAAAACTTAGAAACAGACTAGAAAAGACCTAGAATGGCAACATTTAAGTATTTAATATTTTGAATGGCAAGAATTTAATGAGGTGTATAAAATGGTAGTGACAGAACTGTATCAGTAGAAATAAATGATAAAAACTAGTCTGCCCTTAGCCAACCATACCCAAGATTCTATTTAGCTAACATTAGTGTGCTTAGCGTGCCAGATTTTTTCTATTCAATTGTAAATGTATGTGGGTGCACACACACTATAAATACATTTCTCTGCATGACCTGCATATGTAAAAACTTATATAGAAGGCAGAACTTCCAGAGTGACAGAGTCAAGAGCAAGGAGTACCCTTTTCTTAGCAAAAAACAAAAAAATTATTGTTGAAAGTCATAAAAATATTTATATCTAGGGAAAGTGTCTAAGAGCATACAGGAATTGAAGAAACACTCACTGGTAAAATCTACTAAGTCTCAGTAAGAACAGTGAGATTCTATAGTATTTGGGTCATGACCCACTTCCTCTCTTCCCCCTTTATGCCAGCATGATAAAAACTATATTGCAGATTGGTATAGCAAAAACACAGGGCTCTCTTTTCTAATCCCCTCCCCAACCCCAGCTTTCATCTATGGAGCTCTGCAACTCTGCCTGAGGGTCTTTATTAGTATTATTGTTGTTATTGTTGTTGTTAAAAAGCCTGGAGAACTCTGTGACTAAGAGAAGCATTCAAAATAATGGATATTGTTATGGCAAGAAATTAAGGGAGGCTAGCAGCTCCATGATACAAAGCATAACACAATAGAGGGAAACATTCAGATTTTTAATAGAGAGAACAAGGAAAAGAGATATCTAAGAAGAGTACTCCTGGAATCATACTCATCCCGAGAGTCAGGAAGGCTGTGGATATGCAGTGATCTTTGCTCACTCAGAAACAATCAGAACAGGATGTGAGAGACTTGAAAGTATTTTAAAAACCACACACAGACCAATTAAAAGGGCATAGCCCTCAAATACCAAAATTCAACTTCTTGCCAAACACTTACTGGCAAGCTTCTCTGACACAAGTGTGACGCCTAGGAAGTTTTGTTTAGAAATAAATCATAGCCACCACTGGTAGTCTGAAAGAGTGTGCATGCCTAATGCTGTGTTCTCAAAACATCAATGAGAAAGGTAATCTCCAAGGTCTTGGTCACAAGCTGAATTCAGATTGAAAACAACAACAACAACAACATGTAAACACACTGAACAGTGGTAGTAGTCTGTAAGTTACGTACATATTCAACATATAGAGGAAAGATTTTATTGGCTAAGAGAGTTTAATCATAACATTTGATCAATAAATGGCTTCTGCTGATTAAACCTGACTTGTAATTAGCCAAGCTACAAGATTAAAGCAACAACAACAACAAAATATCTAAGCAGGGAATTAAGAGACTACATGCTGAAAAGTAATGGATTTCAGAGTCAGTTCAGCTATGCTACTAAACAAATAAATCAAAAAAACAATCAAATAACAATTCCTCCTTCCTGTAGCAGATCTGTATTCAGATTTGTTATACTATCTACAATAAACAGTTTTCAGTAAAAAGTCAGAAGACATGCAAAGAATGTGAATGTAATGCATACACAGGGAAAAACAGTCAACAGACGCTAACTTTGAAAAGATCCATAGTATAAACACGTTAAAAAAACTAATGGAAATAATGCATGAAGAATATGACAAAGTAATATGGACTATTTAAATAAAAACAAATAAAATTTATGCAGTAAAAATGTAGAATTACCAAAATAAATCTGAACAATAGATTTGAGCTGGTGGAAAATAATCATTGTCTTGAGGACAAGTCACAAGAGATTACAAAATACTCTATAACAGGCAATCAAAACATATAAAGGAAAATTTGACAGATTTAAAGGGAGAAATAAATGGTTCTACAATAATAGTTGGAGATTTCAATATCCTACTCTCAATCATGTATAGAATAATCATTCTCAAAATAATAATAAGCCAAGTAGTTTTAACAGATATATAGGACACTCTACCCAACAACAGAATACTAATTCTTCTCAAGGGCACACGGGACGTTTTCCAGGATGGAGCATATGTGAGCCCACAAATTAAGTCTCAATAGGTGTGAAAGGATAGATATCAAAGATTAATCTCTAACCACAACAGATGAAGTTAGAAATCAATAATAGAAGGAAAACAAGAAAATTTGTAAATTTGTGGAAATTAGAAAACACACTCAAATAACAAGTGGATTAAAAAAGAAATCACAAGGAAAACTGAAAAATATTTGAAAATAAATGAAAATAAAATAAAAATAAAAACATTACATTCCAACATTTTTGGGGTACAGTGAAGGCCACACTAGAAGGAAGTCTATAGCTTCACACATTAAAAAATTAAACAAAAACATCTTAAATCAGCAGATTAACTTTACAACTTGTTACTAGAAAAAAAGAAAAATAAACACAAAGGTAGCAGAAAGAAGGAAATAATAAATATCAGAGCAAAGATAAATGGGATAGAGAATAAAATAATAATAGAGAAATGCAACAAAACTAAAAGTTGGTTCTTTGTAAAGATCATCAAGTTTGACAAACCTTTAGCTAACTGAAGTAAAAAAGAGAAAAAGCGGAGAAGAAAACAGCAGAGTCCTGCTGCTTCCCTCACAGAAAGGCAATGACTGACACAATGACTATTGCCAAGGAAGAAGGCTTTAATCAGGTGCTGCAGCTGAGGAGATGGGAGTTCAGTCTCAAATCTAACTCCCTGCCTGCGTAAAACTAGGAGGATATAGCAAGGAAGAAATGGAACAATGTGTAAGAAAACAAGACATAGGGGCTGGGTGCGGTGGCTCACGCCTGTAATCTCAGCACTTTGGGAGGCCAAGGAAGGCGGATCACGAGGTCAGGAGTTTGAGACCAGCCTGACCGACATGGTGAAACCTCGTCTCTACTAAAAATACAAAAAAAGAATTAGCCAGGCATAGTGGTGAGTGCCTGTAATACAAGCTACTCAGGAGGCTGAGGCAGGAGAATTGCTTGAACTCAGGAGGCAGAGGTTGCAGTGAGCCGAGATTGTGCCACTGCACTCTTGCCTGGGCAACAGAGCAAGACTCTGTCTCAAAAAACAAAACAAGACAAAACAAGAGTTAGGGAGGGGAAAGCAAGCAATCATGATATATGAGGGGTTTGGCAACTCAATGTCTGATGTGGTGATCTGGCGAGTTTCAGTCGTTTGATACTTTTTTTTGAGACACCTGAAGGTCCTTTTCTGAGGAAGGAAGTCATATAAAACAAATGTAACTTTCAAGCTTTAAGACCATAATAATTTATTTCAATGTGTATCCAAAAAACTAAATATGAGACTATCAGTTTCAAGTACAGCACTATAGATAGATGGAATTACTCTATAGCCGACTACCTTCTACAATGAGATAACCAAAAACTGTTACAAAGAAGGCTTTCGTTTTGTTACTTGAGAGAAGAGGAGGAAGATGTTTAGAAATTCATGAATTTATCTTTTATTATTTTTATTTTTATCCTGTGCTTGCCTTGTGGTTGCTATGTTTTTCTGTCCATTTATTGTTGTTATTGCAATTCCATCTGCTATGTATCTTCCTTACACCATTAAAAAAAAAACCCAAAGGTTTGAAGAAATCATACTGAAGCCATAATCAAAAGAGACATGGTAGCTGCATATTGTACAGATTTTATAAGTACCTGAGATTATTACATTATCATTAATTTTAACCAAATGCCACAGAAAGACAGTATTTTGCTTGCTGGAAAATAAAGCTAAGGATGTGGTATGATAAATTCCATATTCATATTTTGTCTAAAGGCAGATGCTAGCATGATTTGGAGATTTTCCAGGCTTAAAGTCTATAAACTTTATCAAGAATCTCAACCAAAGACAATTGTTTCCTCCATACCATCTGTGCAGCAGCAAGATGTCCTATAAGAAAACCAGGACAGGAAATGGCAATTATGATATGAATATATTGGTTCACTAATGAACATTAGTTAGCATTGTACAATTTAATTCTTTACTATTATTAGTAACAGATGTGTTTCCTGTAAAATAAGTAGTATTACAGATATTTTAAAGAAAGAATGAGAAATGTCATTTACTACATAATTATTTGAATTCTCTAACACGGAACAATTGATTGAAATTTACTTTTTAAAATCTTTACTTTTTATCTATCTACATACTTAATAATAGTTACTTGTTTAATTCTACATAATTAGGTATCTGAAAATATGTACCTGGATCCCAGAGTAGTCTATGTTAAAGTAGCTTGGTTTCATATCAAAGCATGAGGCTCTCCTTATGTGACACAGAGCATGTTATAAGTCAGGCCACTTTAAATAAGTTGATAAAGATCCTTCAAGGTTTTTTTTTAACTCATTCATTCATTCATTCAATCAGCAAATACTGAGTATAAGGCACTTACCTGAGTGCTCAATATACATCAATGAACGTAGAAGACAAAGTTCTTTTGCCTCCTAGAACTTACAGTATAACAATTTATTATAAGTATATGATATGAATATATATGTGTGTGTGATAAATGTTATGACAGAAACCTTAGAGTATAAGGAAGATTAGGAGTACTTTGATGTGGCAGTTTTAAATAGGGTGATTATGGTGGGCTTTCTGAGAAGGTGTTATCTGAGTAGAAACTTAAAGGAGTCATGGAGTTAGCCATGTGGATATCTGGAGGAAGAGCACTGCATGCAGAGGAAACAGACAGAAAATAGGCCCTGAAGCAGAAGCATACTTGGCATAATTGGGTTTTTATGAGTAAAGTGAAGAAAAAAAAAGAAGAGAGCAGTAGGAGTTGGTATCAGAGAGAGATTGGACGGACAGATCACACAGGACTTTATGGGCCATTATGTGAATGTGGGCTATTTCATGAAAAAAATCGGGCACAATTTTGAGTTGAACATTGAATTTAATCTGGCTTTTCTTGTAAAAGGTTCCTCCTGGTAGCTAAGTGTAGGAGAAACCAAAGCTAGGAAAGGATAGAAAAGGTAGAATGGTAAGCAGGCTACTTTGTTACATGGATCGCAACGATGGTGGCTTGATTTAGAGCCAGTGGTAGATAAACACAGGACATATGTCAAATCATCAAGTACATATATTATCATGATTCTAGATTACATATTGGCCTCCTGACCTCCCAAGTGAATACTTTTATTTGAATACAATAACCAATTACTTCAACTTCAAAACCAAAAATAGTTAATGAAATGTTCATGACTTCTAGTTATGAGTTCTGAAATAAATGGACTACATTTCCTTTTATTTCCATAGTAGACATGGTTAAGGATTAAAGGTGTAGAAAAAAGGGAAAAAGCAAAGCAGGGTTAATGAGCTTTAGAAATGATAGATCTGTTTTTTAGACCTGATTCAACGTGGAAATGTAGAGGAGGGTGAGCATGGTAACCTCATGATTTAAAATTTAGAAAGCAGGAGGAGTATTGATCTTTTCTCCTTCTATCAAAAATGCCAGAGACAGTCGCATGATTTATTATTCTTCCTGTTGAGTGAGCACCACTGCAGAAAAGCAGAAAGTAGGGCTTTGCTAAAGCAAAGTAAGGGAAGGATGCTTGGCCAGAATAAAGTTTCAGTGATACCTTGCTTTACTGTGAATTCATCATGGACTTAAGTGTTTGTGAGACATGGAGTCAAATACAAATTCCACCCTTTCTTTAGCTATGTGTGTCACCTTAAAAAAGTTAAGTAATCTCACCCAATTTTAGATTCCTTATTTTTAAAATATATTTTGAATTTTGAATATCATCTAAAATTCAAAACATCTCACGATCATAATTATAATTTCATCTTTATTACTAGCTACCGAGTATTTTGTACATCTATTGAAATAATATTATATAAAATTAGATCTCACTGTCTGTTGTGCCCATCTTCAAAAAAAAAAAAAAGGAAAAGGTAACTAAGACAACCCACAGTGTACATCGTGTATATTTTCTGGAACAAGAAAGAAAATGCCTAAAGAGGAAACTAAACAGTTGGTATCTTGTTTGAAGGGGACTTGTTTTTTTTCCAGTTTCAGCAATAACCTGATGAGGATGCTAATAGTTTCCACCTTAGCTTGTGTTTATTAAGATGATTTTAAAAGGCAATAAAGTGGAGAATGCATTGGCAATCAGGCTAAGTGGCTACATATTTTATTTAATTCTCTGATGAAAAGGGCAAAACAGTGAGAAGAGCCCTTCTTTTGGTAAATGCCAAAATAAACATACCCCGAATGGAATTCTGAACAAGCCTCCTCTGCACTTAACTAAGCCCTTCTCTCTGTCCCCACGTGGCTTACTTGACTGAAAAGAATTCACTAATAGATACAGAGAGCACCTATGATATGCTCGACATTGAGCCAGGTACTGTAAAGGAAGCACCAAGATGCCACCTTTGTAATACTGATGCTGTAAGAATGGCAAACATGAATAACAGCAACAAACCTGAAAGATAAGAGCTGTGTAATAATGGTCACAGTAACAGCTGTACGTACTGTGTAACGCACAGCACCAAGACCACCTTAGAATGTTAGGGAAGGGGTGTGGTGTGGTGGCTCATCCCCCTATTCCCAGCACTTTAGGGGCCAAAGTAGGGGATGAGCCCAGGAATTTGAGACCAGCCTGGGCAACATGGTGAAACCTTGTCTCTAAAAAAAAACACAAACATTAGCCAGGCATGGTGGCACACCTCTGTAGTCCCAGCTACTCAGGAGGCTGAGGTGGGAGGATGGCTTGAGATCAAGAGATGGCGGTTGCAGTGAGCTGAGACTGTGCTACTGCACTCCATGACATGGTGTCAAAAAAAAATGATTTATAATCCTTTGGGTATGTACCCAGGAATGGGATAGCTGGATCAAATGTTTTTCTGGTTCTAGATCCTTGAGGAATCTCCACAGCAGCACTGTTCACAATAGCAAAGACTGGAAACCAACCCAAATGTCCATCTATGATAGACTGAATAAAGAGGATATGGCACATATACACCATGGAATACTATGCAGCCAAAAAAAGAATGAGTTCATGTCCTTTGCTGGGACATAGATGAAGCTGGAAACCATCATTCTCAGCAAACTAACACAGGAACAGAAAACCAAACACCTCATGTTTGGTTTACTCATAAGTGGGGGGTGAACAATGAGAACACATGGACACAGGGAGGGAAACTTCACACACCAGGGTCTGTTGGGGGTTGGGGGACTAGGGAGGGAATAGCATTAAGAGAAATGTCTAATGTAGATGATGGATTGAACCACCATGACACATGTATACATATGTAACAAACCTATATGTTCAGCACATGTATCTCAGAACTTAAAGTATAATACAGAAAAGAAAGAAAGAAAAAGAAAAGGTAAAGAAAGGAATAACAGGGAAGTCTTTATAGTTCAATGTGAGATTCAAGTCATACTTGGAAGAATAGGTAAGCTCTGGATATGCAGAAAAGAAAGGGATGCTAGACTTGGAGTCAGACAAATCTGTGTTTCACCCTCTGCTCCATTACAAGCTGCGTGTCCCTTAGAAAATTAATAAGTGCTAGGTTATTTCATTGTATATTGGAATTATCTTAGAATCTGTCATGTGTGATCACTGTGAGATTTCCAGAAGATGATGCATATGAAGTGCTTCACACAGAGCCTGTCATATAGCAAGTTCTCAGTAAATGACAGGAATTATTCTTGTTCCTTTTATTGTGACTATTATTATTAATTAAATAAGGATAACAACACTGACCTCAGGAGATTATTGTACAAGAAAGCATTTAACACAGGAACTAGTTTTTGGAGCATATGCATCTGTAACCAGTTTGGGGGTATATGCCTTTGCATATGCATCTGGAGATGGGAATGAGGCATGCAGTGTTTAAGAAACAGTGAACACAAAACCTTATGAGAACTAAGCATAGAATTCAAGTCCAATTGAACAAAAAAGAAACAAGTTTTATACTGGAAGATGTTGGTTAAATGCTTTGAGATAGGAAAATTGGAAGCTCTTTGCTTTGGTTTAGATTAGCAATGTGTTTAATCATTTGTAGCCATTGTGTTACAATTATATAATGGCCCCCACATGGGGTGTAGACAAAGATTTTGAACATACAAGGCCGTGCATCAGAGTGGAATGAGGCCATTATTTCCTTTGGGTAAGATTCATTTCTTTTACACGAAAACACTCAGTGCTCTTTGTTTTTCAATTCAACATTTCTAGTGGAAATAATTTATGGTAATACAGGCAGATAGCACAGAGCATGTAAGGAACTGAAATAAATTTGAGTCTCAAATGAAAAACCTTGGAGTGTTGACAATAGCAAGATGGTCCTTTGGAAACAGCAGGTCTCATTATTTTTCCACAGTGATCAACAAGGGATTTGGCTGTAAGGGGTGGTTAAGTGGTTGAAGTTTTAGTTTTGACTTCCTTTTCCTCTAGTGAGACAATTACTGTCAGGGTCGATTAGTCTTCCCAAATTTGCAGATAAAGTTCTATGCCATTATAATTTAAGGTACTGTTCAAGCAAGTCTCAAATACCACAAGTCTGTCAGCTCTATATAGGCATTAAAAATCTCTGACAATATTGTCTTGTTTAGTTTCAACTTTCTTCTTTTATTTTTTCCTTTCTTGGGTTAGAAGTCACTTGAAATTAAAATAAAAATTTAGGAAAGGTTTTGACAAATTTTATATTTCGAGATACATATCATTAATAAAGGTTGAACTCTAGGAAGTTGAGCTAAAATAATTAATGTAAATATTATTTAGACAAAAATAAACCTTGATATTTAAGTGCAATTTTCACTTATATAATCAATTTGCATTCCTCTATAAGTGATTAATTCAACAAGTAAAAATGATTGATTTCAATGAATTAGAACAATTGAAAGATGCATCTCTAAAATGCTACTAAATATATAACATTTCTTCAAACTATGATATTACCTTTTTTCAGATAGAGAAAAAAATTGTAAACTTTTCTGATTATTCTTGAAGCAGGAAAGGCTGTGAAACAAACCTCTCCAACACTGAACTGGGAAGGAAGTGGTGATTTATTCAGCTGGGAGCTGCAGCAGGTCTGAATGCCCCAAATAGCCAGCCCCGAACAAAGAAAATCCCTGCCCTTATAAAGGCTTACAACTCTAGACATTACATGTGAAAGGGTCTTGGGCTTACAACTGTACAACTCTAGAAATTGCATGTGAAAGGGTCTTGGTCCATGGAGTAGGGGTGGGGTACGGACTTACATGGAGGTTTGATTGTGTTTAAGTAAAAACAATGCCTTCCGGAAAGATTCCTCCATACTGTGCCTGCGATCTATAGGAGCGTGATTAAAGGTGGCACCTGGTCTGCCAGCCTTTACTTCTCCTACTGAAATGCAATGTGGAGGTTAAGGGGGTTGTGGTCTTAGATGCTTAAGGGAAATTAGGGTTTCCTTCCTCATTCTGATTCTGACTTAAGAAGAAAACAAAATAAAATATAAATACTATAAGTGTTGAAGTCCTCAGAATTCTAAACAAAAGGACAAAATAAATTTGAACACCATACATTTCTTCCTACCAGAGTTGGACATTTGGTTTTATGAAGATCGTTTTCCAAATGCTTCTCAGGATTAAGCATGCAATATCACTACTCTCTTAAGATGGGATAAGGTGACTTCCACGTTTTATGAAACTCATTATCAACAACAGTGTACTCCTAAATAGTCTCTGAAGAAAAACAAACAATGTGCTCAATTGCTGTTTCTGTGGCAAATAAATACAATGTTTGAAACTGCTTTGTGTCTTTGGGGAAAAACATCTGAAATGGTTCATGTGTCTAGAAGCAAATGTTTATGGGTGGATTTTCTTCCTGCCTCCCTCATAGCATCCTGTCAACATTAGAAGACATAAACTGAAAGAGTCTTCAGAGGGAATGACTCAAGCCTAGGAAGAATTGACAACCAGTACTTCTTAAATATACTTACTTTTTAGAAGGCTATAAAGGATGAGTATTTTAATGGGTGAGGAAGAAAAAAAATGCCAATTCTTTACCAATAAATTATTCTCTACCCTTAAGAAATACCATGAGAATATGATGAATTCCATGGGGTTGCAGATATTGAAATAAATGAGGAAACAGGATCCCTCTGGTCTTACTGTGCCATGTCATGCAGCAAGAGGCCTTCAAAATCTCTCTACATTGCCAGGGAGAAAAATATAATGAGGATGTGACATGTCAAAAGGGTCAAGCCTTGAAATTGAGAATTGGATGCAAAAATAGTGTTCTATTCAGACAATGAAATGCTTTGTAGCAATTATTTAAAAATTGAACTGCTGGATATATGCTGGCTTAAGCATTTTATAGATGATACCTGTTCTCTCAAAACTTTTAAATAACCAGATCTTCTATATCTTTATATTTTTACTTGCTTGGTATGTAAGTAACTGAGAAGGATGTAGTGAAATTGGCCATCATAATACTAAATTGTACAGCTTTTCTTATAGTTTTATTGACTATATTCTTTCTGTGCTTGAAACTATTAGGTCCAAACAAGATAAAATTATTGTATTTCTCTCAAGAAGTGGACCATTTTCATGCTATGAGTACCTCTATTCCTAATGATGTTCCTTTCAAAAATATTTCTAGTAAACTTTTCTTCTTTTTATGTTATTTTAACTGTTCAAACATTATTTTGTTTATAACTTTCCTGTTATATTTCTTCCTTATACTTGTACTTTAATATTTGTCCTTATATTTCTAGGTGAATCTCTTAGAAGTAACATAAACTTTGATCTTTAATCCACTATGATAATTTTTGTCATCTACCTAGTGAATTTATTGTCTTTAAAATTACTGGGATTATAGATAAGCTGAGATGTTTCTAACATCTCTGGTGGGGTTTTCTGTTGTTGATGTTACAGTTCCACTTTCTCTATAATACACCATTCATTCTTGCCTTCTTTTTAATAACTTAAAATTTTAAATTTTGTCTCAAGGAGCCAAGATGGCTGAATAGGAACAGCTCCAGAGTGCAGTTCCCAATAAGAACAGCACAGAAGGTGAGTGCTCACCACATTTCCAAACAAGTTTTCACTGCCCACAGACCAGGAGATTCCTGGGCAGAAAAATGCCACAAGTTTTCAGCACAGCGGTTTCAGCTGGTGCCGGGTCGGTGCACAGAAACTCACACAAGTCTGGGTGGCTGTTTTGACTGGCACCTGAAATGTCTGGAAGACAGAACCGCCCATTCAACTGAAAGGGAAGGGGTTGAGACAGGGAGCCAGGCAATCTGGCTCGTTGGGTACCATCCCCACAAAACCAGCAAACTGAAACGCTCTGAATTGAGAGTTTCACAGCAAGTGCAGCTGAACCCAGGATGGTCTGGCTCAGTAGGGGGAAGGGCGTCCCCCACTACCGAGGCAGTCCACACTACCTAGACAGTTCACACAGCAGCTGGGCAGAGCCTCTGGCAGCTCAGCAATGCCTCTGCTGGCAGACCATGGCTAGACTACTCTGTGCAGGGCAGGGCATCTATGAAAAAAGGCAGCAGCATGGCAGGAACTTATAAATAAAGCCAACCTTCCTAGGACAGAGCACCTGGGAAAAGAGGCAGTTATGAGTTCAGCTGCATCAGACTTAAAAGTACCTGCCCAGCAGCTCTGCATGGAAAAACAGAGCTCCCAGCACAGCACTTGAGCTCCTATAAGGGACAGACTGTTTCCTCAGGAAACTCCCAGACCTCCGTATACCCAAAGAGACTCCTCATAAAGGAGAGCTCAGGCTGACATCAGGTCGGTACCCTTCTGGGAGGAAGATAGCAGAGGAAGAAACCAGTGGCAACCCTTGCTGTTCTGCAGCCCCTTGGGGTGATCCCCAGGGGAGCAGGGCCTGAAATGGACTTCCAGCAGTCCTGTAGCAGAAGGGCCTGACTGTAAGAAGGAAAACTAAGAAGCAGAAAGAAATAGCTTCAATAAAAAGGACATCCACTCAGAGACCCCATCTGAAAGTCACCAACTACAAAGACCACAGGTAGATAAAGCCACTAAGGTGTGAAGAAACAATCGCAAAAAAAGATGAAAACACCAAAAACCAGAATGCCTCTCCTTCTCCAAGGGATCACAACTCCTCACCAGCTAGGGATCAAAGATGGATGGAGAATGAATCTGATGAATTGACAGAAATAGGCTTCAGAAGGTGGGTAATAAAAAACTTCTCTGAGCTAAAAGAACATGTGCTAACCCAATGCAAAGAAACTAATAACCTAGAAAAAAGGTTAGACGAGATACTAACTAGAATAAACAGCTTAGAGAAGAATATAAAAGACTTGATGGAGCTGAGAAACACAGCATAAGAACTTCGCAAAGCATACACAAGTTTCAGTAGCTGAATTGATCAAGCAGAAGAAAGGATATCAGAGATTGAAGATCAACACAATGAAATAAAATGAGAAGGTAAGGATAGAGGAAAAAGAGTGAAATGAACAAAGCCTCCAAGAAATATGGGATTATGTGAAAAGACCTAATCTACGTTTGATAGGTGCACCTGAATGTGGTGGAGAGAATGAGTCCAAGCTGGAAAACACTCTTCAGGATATTATCCAGGAGAAATTCCCCAACCTAGCAAGGCAGGCCAACATTCAAATCCAGGAAATACAGAGAATACCACAAAGATATTCCTCAAAAAGAGGAATCCCAAGGCACGTAATTGTCAGATTCACCAGGGTTGAAATGAAGAAAAAATGATAAGGGCAGCCAGAGAGAAAGGTCGGGATACTCACAAAGGGAAGCCCATCAGACTCACAGTGGATCTCTCAGCAGAAACCGTACAAGTCAGCAGACAGTGGGGGTCAATATTTAACATCCTTAAAGAAAAGAACTTTCAACCTAGAATTTCAGATCCAGCCAAACTAAGCTTCATAAGTGAAGGAGAAAGAAAATCCTTTATGGACAAGCAATTGCTGAGTGATTTCATCACCACCAGGCCTGCCTTACAAGAGCTCCTGAAAGAAGCACTAAACAAGCAAAGGAAAACTAGTACCAGCCACTCCAAAAATGTACCAAATGGTAAAGACCATCAACACAATGAAGAAAATGCATCAACTAATGGGCAAAACATCCAGCTAGCATCAAAATGGCAGGATCAAATTCACACATAACAATATTAACCTTAAATGTAAATGGACTAAATGCCCCAATCAAAAGATACAGACTGGCAAATTGGAAAAAAATTCAAAACCCATCGGTGTGCTGTATTCAGGAAACACATCTCATGTGCAAGGACACACATAGGCTAAAAGTAAAGGGAAGGAGGAGGATTTATCAAGCAAATGGAGAGCAAAAAAAAGCAGGAGTTGCAATCCTACTCTCTGATAAAATGGACTTTAAACCAACAACATTCAAAAGAGACAAAGAAGGGCATTACATAATGGTAAAAGGATAAATGCATCAAGAAGAACTAACAATCCTAAATATATATGCACCCAATACAAGAGCACCCAGGTACATAAAGCATGTTCTTAAAGACCTACAAAGAGACTTAGACTCCCTTACAATAATAGTGGGAGACTATAACACTCCACTGTCAATATTAGACAGATCAACAAGACAGAAAATTAACAAGGATATCCAGGACTTGAACTCAGATCCGGACCAAGCAGACCTAATAGACATCTACAGAAATCTCCACCCCAAATCCACAGAATATACATTCTTCTCAGCACCACATGGCACCTACTCTACAATTGACCACATAATTAGAAGTGAATCACTCCTCAGCAAATGCAAAATAATGGAAATTGTAACAAACAGTCTCTTAGACCACAATTCAATCAAATTAGAACTCAGAATTAAGAAACTAACTCAGAACCACACAACTTCATGGAAACTGAACAGCTGGCTCCTGAATGTCAGCTGAATAAACAATGAAATGAAGGCAGAAATAAAGATGTTCTTTGAAACCAATGAGAACAAAGACACAACATACCAGAATCTCTGGGACAAATTTAAAGCAGTGTCTAGAGGGAAATTTATAGCAATAAATGCCCACCAGAGAAGCAAGGAAAGATCTAAAATCTACACCCTATCATCATAATTGAAAAATCTAGAGAAGCAAGATCAAAAAAACTCAAAAGCTAGCAGAAGACAAGAAATAACTAAGATCAGAGCAGAACTGAAGGAGATAGAGACACAAAAAATCCTTCAAAAAATCAATAAATCCATGAGCTGTATTTTTGAAAAGATCAACAAAATAGACAGACTGCTATCCAGATTAATAAAAAAGAAAAGGGAGAAGAATCAAATAGATGCAATAAAAAATGATAAATGGGATATCACCACTGACACCACAGAAATACAAAGTACAAGCAGAGATTACTACATACAGCTCTATGTACATAAACCAGTACACCTGGAAGAAATGGATAAATTCCTGGACACTTGAACCCTCCCAAGCCAGCACCAGGAAGAAGTTGAAACCTCAAACAGACTAATAACAATGGCTGAAGTTGAGGCAGCAATTAATAGTCTACCAACCAAATAAAGTCCAGGTCCAGATGGGTTCACAGCTGAATTCTACCAGACGTACAAAGAGGAGTGGTACCATTCCTTCTGAAACTATACCAAACAATCCAAATCATTTTATGAAACCAACATCATCTTGATCCCAAAACCCAGCAGAGACTCAACAAAAAAAGAAAACTTCAGGCCGATGTCCACGATGAACATAGATGCAAAAATCTTCAATAAAATACTGGCAAACCAGTTACAACAGCACATCAAAAAGCTTATCCATCACGATAATGTAGGCTTCATTATGGGATGCAAGGCTGGCTCAACATATGCAAGTCTATAAATGTAATCCACCTCATAAACAGAACCAAAGACAAAAACAACATGATTATCTCAATAGATGCAGAGAAGGCCTTTGACAAAATTCAACAGCCTTTTATACTAAAAACTCTCAATAAACTAGGTATCAAAGGAACATATCTCAAAACAATAAAAGCTATTTACGACCAACCTACAGCCAATATCATACTGAATGGGCAAAAACTGGAAGCATTCCCTTTGAAATACAGCACTAGACAAGGATGCCCTCTCTCACCACTCCTATTCAATATACTATTGGAAGTTCTAGCCAGAGCAATTAGGCAAGTATTTTTTTTAAATAAAGTTATTCAATTAGGAAAATAGGAAGTCAAATTGTCTCTATTTGCAGATGACATGATTGTATATTTAGAAGACCCTATCATCTCAGCCCCAAATCTAAAACTGATAAGCAACTTGAGCAAAGTATCAGGATACAAAATCAATGTGCAGAAATCACAAGCATTTCTATACACCAATAACAGACTAATGGAAGCCAAATCATGAGCAAACTCCCATTCACAATTGCTATAAAGAGAATAAGATACCTAGGAATACAACTAACAAAGGAGGTAAAGGACCTCTTCAAAGAGAACTACAAACTACTGCTCAAGGAAATAAGAGAGGACACAAACAAATGGAGAAACATTCCATGCTCATGATTAGGAAGAATCAACATTGTGAAAATGGCCATACTGCCCAAAGTAATTTATAGGATCAACGCTATCCCCATCAAACTACCAATGACCTTCTTCACAGAACTGGAAAAAATCACCTTAAACTTCATAGGGAACCAAAAGAGAGCCCGCATAGCCAACACAATCCTAAGCAAAAAGAACAAAGCCAGAGGCATCATGCTACCTGATTTCAAACTGTACTGTAAAGCTAAAGTAATCAAAACAGCATGGTACTGGTACCAAAACAGAGATATAGACCAATTGGACAGAATAGAGGCCTTGGAGGCAATGCCACACATCTACAACCATCTGATCTTTAACAAACCTGACAAAAACAAGCAATGGGGAAAGGACTCCATGTTTAATAAATGGTGTTGGGAAACTGGCTAGCCATGTGCAGAAAGCAGAAACTGAACCCCTCCCTGACATCTTACACTAAACTTAATTCCAGATGGATTAAAGACTTAAACATAAGACCTAACACCGTAAAAACCCTAGAAGAAAACCTAGGCAAAACCATTCAGGACATAGGCATAGGCAAGGACTTCATGACTAAAACACCAAAAGTATTGGCAACAAGACCCAAAATATGCAAATGGGACCTAGTTAAACTCCAGAGCTTCTGAACAGCAAAAGAAATAATCATTAGAGTGAACTGGCAACCAACAGAATGGGAAAAAATTTTTGCAATCTACTCATTTGACAAAAGGCTAATATCCAGAAACTACAAAGAGCTAAAACAGATTTGCAAGAAAACAAACAAACAAACCCATCCAAAAGTGGGCAAAGGATGTGAACAGATACTTTTCAAAAGAAGACATATATGAGGCCAACAAACAGATTTGCAAGAAAACAAACAAACAAAGAGCTAAAGAGATTTAGCTAAAACAGATTTGCAAGAAAACAAACAAACAAACCCACCCAAAAGTGGGCAAAGGATGTGAACAGATACTTTTCAAAAGAAGACATATATGAGGCCAACAAACATATGAAAAGATGCTCATCATCACTGATTATTAGAGAAATGCAAATCAAAACCACATTGAGATACCATCTCACACCAGTTAGAATGGTGATCATTAAAAAATCTGGAGACAATAGATGCTGGAGAGGATGTGGAGAAATAGGAACACTTTTACACTGTTGGTAGCAGTGTAAATTAGTTCAACCATTGTGGAAGACAGTGTGGTGCTTCCTCAAGGTTCTAGAAATAGAAATTCCATTTGACCCAGCAATCCCATTACTAGGTATATACCCAAAGGATTATAAATCATTCTATTATAATGACATTTGCACACGTATGTTCACAGTGGCACTGTGTACAACAGCAAAGACGTAGAACCAACCCAAATACCCATGGACGATAAACTGGACAAGGAAAACGTGGCACACATACACCATGAATACTATGCAACCATAAGAAACGATGAATTTGTGTCCTTTGTAGGGACATTGATGAATCTGGAAATCATCATTCTCAGCAGACTGACACAAGAACAGAAGATCAAACACCGCATGTTCTCACTCATAGACGGGTGTTGAACAATGGGAATGCATGGACACAAGGCGGGGAGCATCACACACTGGGGTCTGTTGGTGGGGGCCAAGGCAGGACAGCAGGGGCGAGCAGAGGTCAGGGAGGGATAACATGGGGGAGAAATGCCAGTTGGAGGTGACGGGGGGATGGAGGCAGCAAACTACATTGTCATGTGTGTACCTATGCAACAATCCTGCATGATCTGCACATGTACCCCAGAACCTAAAGTACAATAAAAAATAAAAAGATAAAAATAAAAAAATAAATTTTGTCTCAGTTTGTATCCTCTGCTAAGTTAGATGTTTCTAAATATAGAAACATCTATTATTCCATTTTAAGTGTTTAACTTCAATAAATGTACATGCCCATTTCACAAGTTCTAAATTCAATCAATATCTATCTTCCATTCAAAGAAAATATGTTTATATGTTTAACTCTGCTGGCCTAACAACTTATATTATTTTTGACCAAAACTTTATTTTTAACACCATTAATTAAGCATTATATTGATGCTATTTTACAAACACTATTTGTAAAACACAATAAATATTGTATTTTATATTTATTGTATTGTAAATATGGGATACATATGAACAAACAGTACAAATACATGCTGAACATGGCATGATAGGTAAGTCTGCCTAATTTGGGGATTTAATTAACAGTATTTGTACTTTGTTCATATGTATAGCATATTTAGCAATTTCTATATACATTTTTTTCTCTTTGCAACTCAGACTTTCATTCTAGTATCATTTCATTTAGTGTCATTTCTCTTCTGCTTGAAAGTTTTTTTTAATGAGGATCTATGGTTGTTACACAGTCTGTTTTTTTCCTCGAATAATTTCTTTAGTTTGTCCTCATTCTTGAAAGACAACTTTCTGTTTTCAAAATTTTTAGATTGACAGATTCTGTCTTTCAAGAACTCGATTATACTTTTGATCATTTAATTGTTTTCATTATTTTCAGCTGGAAGCTAAGACTGCTGCACTGCAAGGAACAAAGTTATACTACTTTATATTGGTTTTTTTTGGACCAAAGTTTACTACATCAGTCTTTATCATCAGGGGCAGGTAAAGGCTAAATTATTTTCTGTTTCTTTACTGTTCAAAGCTATCAAATGCCTATCTTCTGAGTCACAGCCCAAAATAAAATGCTTATAACTTTGATCTTCTGTTTGTTAAAGAATTCTTAGAGGTCTAGAATATTGTAAACACATAGAACTTATTTCATTCTACACAGTGTAGAGGCAATCTGAATGTGGAAAGCAGAGATGAGAAACAAACATCTATTAAATTATTTCTTAAGCTAGATATAATGCTACATACTTTATATGCAAAATCTCACTGAATTCAAATAACAAATATGTGAGGTTGGTGTTATCATTCTTATTTTACAGATGAGCATCTGAGATTCTAAAACTGAAGTGTGTTCTATTTTACCTGCTGGTTGTGACTCTTGTAAGCTCTTTGAAGGGAAGTGCACTGTCTTATGTATCTTTCTTTTCCCAGTACAGTCTTCAGTGCTGGGTGCAACCACTCTGGTGCTTCTGTCCAGGTCAAGGTAGTCAATTGGTATAATTCTTCATTTGGCCTCTTTCCTCCCTCCCTCAGAGGAACTGGAATGACTTATCTGGTTGATAAATTTTGAAGGAATAAATGGAACATGTTTAAATTTCTCTCCCCCACTTTTTTTCTTATATGGACATGAGCTGCTGCCCACAGGGATCACTCCTACCTGATTTGTCTTCGAACACATGAGAGGCTGCCTCAGCCTGACATGGCATGATAGGTAAGTCTGCCTAATTTGGGGATTTAATTACCAGGCCTATTTGTTTTTACACAAAACTATATTGTTTAACTTGGTTTTTATTAATAAAAGTGGTGATATTTACATCTCCCATGTATCTTACATTTTGTCTTATTTATCATTTTATTTAAAAATCTGGCCAGAGAAAACGGATACTGCTCAAAGACCACAGTTCCAGTATAGTATGTTCTACAAAATATATTAAGGCATTAAATAAATTAATAGATTCTTAGGTACTTCCATTTCTCTTGAACAATTCCTTTCCTTTAGAATTCTCTGTTAGAAAACTAAGCCTAACCCAAAATAGGTCTACAGTTAATATGCATTGAATGTTTATTGCTGAATATTCATGACTTAATATGTTTTTCCTTTTTTTAGAATTCTCATTTCTACAAACGCCTTTCCTTTTTATAGAAGTCCCATAATTAATAAGCTCATGACTTATTAATTATGAATTTATAGGAATTAGAAAAAAGGTAGTGGTAGAATTATTTCAGGAGGATTTTTTAGGCTGCCTGAATTATACCAAATAAAATATCATTTAATGTACCCACTAATAAATTTAGTTCTCCTTTCACATTCAAAATTTCTCTCTTATCAATAGTTTGTAATATTCCAATTTAAGGAATGCCTGAGATTATAATAAAATAAGAACTTAATTAAATCCACACAGCATCCAGGTGGAAAAGAACCATTATGTATTTATTGATTGCTCAACATTAATTGCCACAGACTATATTTTCAATAAATATTTGATGAGTAAGAATCAATCAAGAAATGAATGAAACTCATAAGTAAAATTCCATTTCATAAAACAAAGGAATTTTTAGGCACATCACATAAAATCTAGGATTCAATCTTTTTTTCTAGGAGAACTCTCAGGTGGAACTTAATTTGTAAAACAGGTCAACATAATGCTCTACCTCTTCTCTTAAGCCTTCAGTGAAGATGAAGGTCACTTCTGAGCTCTCAATCTTGTATTTTTGGACAGAAAAATCTCAGCTCCAGAGAGAAGGTACTGCCTATGGCCAAGCATAATGAGTAGCAGGCACTTTGCCGGTATCCTGTTCTTCTCCCCCTGGTCCAGTGCGTGCGCTTGTTTTCCCTCCATTCCTCCAGGATGTTAGTGGTCAAGCCTCCCAGCACATTTTAGCCAGAATGGTTCTTTATGTATGCTATTAAGATGGCATTGCAAGTGACTTCAGGAAACTTTAAAGCCTCCCTGGGATAATGACTTCCCTTTGTTCTATTCATTCTCAGCTAGCTGAACTAGAATAATACTTTTAAAGGAATCCCCAGACCTAAGACCTAGTTAAAGCCTTTTGTAAACAAGAGTATGAAGAGAGATGAAGAATTTTTTTTCTTTCTGTGTATAAACTCTTGAAATAGAGACATTTGTCATTTGGACTAGGGCATTCAAGCAGTCTGGTCTTGGACTATCTAGATTAACAAAGAAAACTCCAATTTCTTTCAAACTAGACCACATATATTGCAATCAAACGCAGACTTCCTTAGTAAGTTTTCTTCTATTACAACATTATTTTCCCACTCCCACCCCAAGGATACAGGCACTCATGGGGTTGTGTTTAGAGAGATACAATGGATGGAAGGGAACTTAAAGCACAACTACAATTTTAGAGTTTATAAAAATATCCAAATTCATTTATTTTCAGTTAAATGAAAACCAGAATGTTTACTGGTTTCAGTGACATAGGATGCATCACATGAGCCATGAAAGTCCCCAAAGATTCTTTCAGACAAAAGAAATTTATCTTAAGTTATGTTCTTTTGGAGCTCAATAGTCACAGATAAAGGGAAATAGATCCTAATGATAAGAGAGTTTTGAGAAGGGAAGAATGTGGTCCCATTAAATGATACATAGGGGGGACAGGAAGAGTGGGGTAGAGGAGGGTGTGGTCCCTGGCTAGGGCTCCATCCCACAGACCGAGGTAGGACAGGCACTCCTGCTTTGGATCCCAAATGTTGCATTTTCCAAGACCACCCTAGCCTACCTGGCCCCCAACGTGGGTCTGTAAAAACTCCAGACTTTAGCGGTCAGACACCCAAAAGGCTGGACATTGAGGAGTGGATTGGCGAAAGGAGGCACAGAGGCAGCTGGGCATCGAGAGAAGCACATCAGCGGAGGAACACACTGGGCACCAACATGCAGGCACCGGCTGGCCAGCAGGCCTCCAACTGGCAGGACAATGTGGAATTTGGCCACGGCAGTCAGAGGAGAGCCCCGGCCACCGACGCCCTGACTTTAGGGGAAAACTATCTCCCTTGTGGCTCCCCCATCTGCAGACAGCTACTTCCACTCAATAAAACCTTGCACTCATTCTCCAAGCCCAAGTGATCTGATTCTTCCGGTACACCAAGGCAAGAACCCAGGGCACAGAAAGCCCTCTGTCCTTGTGACAAGGTAGAGGGTCTAATTGAGCTGGTTAACACAAGGCACCTATAGATGGCAAACTAAAAGAGCACCCTGTAACACACACCCACTGGGGCTTCAGGAGCTGTAAACATTCACCCCTAGACACTGCCGTGGGGTCAGGGACCGCAGCCTGCCCATCTGTATGCTCCCCTAGAGGTTTGAATGGCTGGGCACTGAAGAAGTGAGCCACACACCCATCTCACGTCCTGTGAGAACTTTTCCCATGTCACTAGTTTTAGCAATGTCCATAGCAATACCTCTGATACTACAATCATTGACTATCCAGGGAAATCTAGAGTCCTCTGGCAATATGAGAAGACAGTCCTGGTCTCAGTTTCTTCTGAGGCTGGATTACTACCATGTGTCTCATCATGTTGGGGAAGTAGGCTACACATAATCTCACCTTAGTTCAAAAGGATACATTTTGATACTTTCACAATCTTCTTTTATAAAAAAATAAGATACATATTTAGGGTGGCTCTAATTGGAATAAAACAGATTTTCTGGACATTATCTCTTAAGTGACAGGTCGATATCTGAGGGGTCCAATTTGCTTAATAATTTTTTGCCTGTGTCTCCAGGGTTAGCCACTGAAATATGTGTACCTCTACCATCCTGAATAAATCCAAAAATCCTCCCCAGCCCCATCACTATAAATAAACCACATCTCATAATAAACACCATGAGTATTTTCAGATAGTAATTGGGAAGTGAGATCAGTGAGTTCTGGGTCTCCATTTAAAAATGATTTGCCCTTTGTATTCTTAAATTATATTATTTCATGTACTCTATGTACCTTTTCTACTTGCCCTTAAACACTGGAAATTTCCCAGATGGATCTTGGTTTTACTCAATTCTTTGGTGTGATAAGTAATATTTGGGTCCTCCCCATGAAGAGAGGAGATGAATAGCATACCATACAAATTTTGTATTTCAACTAGCAAGAAGAAGAAAACAAAGCATTCTAAGAAAACTGAATGAAAATTGTTACTGTGATTAACAGATATATAATAAAGGATGGCAGAGTGCCATATCTATTCATGCCTGACCCTTGATATAAAATGAGAAGAATTATTAATTAAATTTGGCTAGCCTGCACTACCTTGCCTCTTCAGTGGTATTGTCCAGAATATCTAATTCCAACTGGAGCAATTTTTACTGCCTGCCTTTTCCCTCGGCTTCTTTCACTATATCACAATTTTAGAAGATATTCTCTGTCTTTACCTGTAATTAGAATCATATATAGCAATGTTTTGCATAATGAATTTCCTGCATGATGTAAACAATGGTTTTGCAAACTGTATTCTGATTTTTTACTTACCGTCTAAATTAGGTATTCTCAAATCCACATGGGTATGTGAAATTGTCCATGTACTCAAATGGATTTTCAATATTGAGAAAGACATTTTGCACTTTAAAAAATATCTGCAAAACCAAGAGATGTTAATTTTAGATTTTTAAATATCAAATTTCACATAATAAAACAGAGAAGAAACAAATGTAACCTTTGGATGCTATATAGAGAGATCACTTCTTTTGCATTCAAGTAAGTGGAACTCACCGGTAGGCAGAAGAAAAATGGCTCCCACAAAGATATCCATATCCAAATTTCCAGAAACTACAAATATGTTGTGATATATGGCAAAGAGATTTAAGATTGCAGATGGATTTAAGGTGGCTAATCAGTTAACTTTAAAATAGAAAGATTATATTAGATTATCTACGTGTGCCCAGAGTAATCCAAGGGCTAGAAAAAGGTGGAACAGGGAGAGAGAAGTGTCCCTGTTAAAAGTGATACAGCATCAGAAAGACTTTACTAGCTATTGCTTGGTAGGACAATGGAAAGAAGCCACAAGCCAGGTAACATAGGCAGCCTTTAGAAGTTGGAAAAAGTATGAAAAAAAACAATTTTCCTCTAGAAGGAACAATTCAGAAGGAACACAGCCCTGCTATACCTTGATTTAGTCCAGTGGGACCCCATTTCAGACTTTTTAGCTCCAAAATTGTAAGATAATAAATATGTGCTGTTTTTAGCCACCGAGTTTATAGTTTGTTACATTTGGAAACTAATGCAACTTATCCTTATAGATATGTTTTTATAGGAATTGACAGTCTTTCAATTTCTCCTTAAGGCTTCCAGATATGTAGTTAAAATGAGGAAGTTCAACTGCTTCTATAAAACCTAAGGCTTTATTGCTTCAATTATTGTTTATTTTCTTAGTATCATGTAACATCATTTGAAATGGTTTTATACATTTGTTTATAGCTGTTTCCTTTAGTACAAAGTAAGTTGCATGAGAGCAGGCCTTTAACCTGCTCTGCTCATTGGGGTCAATGCCTAGAAAAGTACCTATCACATATTGGGTATTCCATACTTGTTGGTTAAGTGGATGGATGAATAAATGAGTGAATGATAGGTATTCAGTAGCAATTAATATTTGAGTGAAATAAATCAATAAATTAGAGCTATTCTTCTCACTTTCCTAAAGTATGTGAGTGAGAATACATATTATTGTTAATGCTTCCTGATGAAGTTAACCTTAATTTTTTTGCACTGCATTGCTTTTTTTTTTTGCCTCAAGAATAAATGTTTTCTTATTGATTTGCATATTCAGTGTTCACATGCACTAACACATACCTCTTCAATCACTCTGTAGATTTAGATTTATCATGTTTCTCTTATTACTCCCAATAAGACCTTTAGGGAAATTTTAACGTCAGCACAGCTGGAAATATGTGCAGTCAAGGTTTTATGCTCAAGAATACAGTGACCCTTTGAAAAATGAGGATTTTCTACAACTGATTTTCCCTTGTGAAATGCCTCCTATTTTAGCAAATTGCTGCAACCTCCTACCTCCCCTGCCCCATTTATCTCGTGGAGACAATTTCCGAGCTCCTGGAATACCTACCCTGCCTGGTAATGTTTCCATAAGCCTGAGGCCTTGGGACATCCTGTGGCAATTTGACCAGAAAAGTTTATCCTAACCATATCATTTATGATGAATACCTGATTTTGCTCTTGGGGCTACAGTCTGGTGGGTTTGGTCAATCAGATGGGCACTGAATGTGTGCATGACTGACAACCAATAAAAACCCTGGTGACCAAAGCTTGGAGGAGCTTCCCTGACGGCCAGTACTTTGCATGTGTTGTCACACATTGTTGCTGGGATAGTTACGTGTATCCCCATGGAATTCCACTGGAAAGAAGCTTGTGCTTGGTTTCTCCTGGCCTGCACCCCATGGGCCTTTTCCCTTTGCCAATTCTAATCTTTGTATCTGTTCTCTGTAATGAACAATAACTATTAGTATAGCAATTTTTTGAATAATGTGAGTTGTTTCATTGAATCATCAAGCCTCAGGTGGGTCTTCTGGACCCTCCTGACCCAATACATTAATTCGTTTATTCCTCATGATAATCCTATGAAATTGACTTGAGTTTTTACCTTCGTCTCAGAGGTGAGGAAACTGAGAGTTATTTTGCCAAAGGTGAAGCTAATCTAACAAAAACGGAAAATAAATAAGAAATAACAATTATTTCTTTATATTTGACTATTTCAATATTTCTGCCTTTTAAGATAACAATCAAATACAGGCATAACTTAGAGGTATTTTGTGTTTGGTTTCAGACCACTGAATAAAGCAAATATCACAGTAAAACAAATCACAAATGTTTGTAGTCTTCCAGTGCATATAAAAGTTATGTCTACACTATAGTAAACAATCCAGAATTGTATGCAATAGCATTGTGTCAAACATGTTATTGTATACAATTCACTACTGTATAAAATAGCATTGTGTCAAAAAAGTATACGTAACATGGGGAGAAATGACAGATATAGATGATGGGGAGTAAGGCAGCAAACCACACTGTCATGTGTGTACCTGTGCAACAATCTTACATGTTCTTCACATATACCCTAAAACCTAAAATGCAATTAAAAAAAATCCCTGCTATATATAAGCATGTCTTACACTCTTACAGCAAAAAAAAAAAAAAAAAAAAAAAAAAAAGCTAATAATTATCAGAGCCTTTAGCCAGTCGTAATCTTTTAGCTGGTGAAGGATCTTACCACAACGTTGATGAATGCTGACTGATCAGAATAATGGTTGCTGGAAGGCAGGGGTGGATGAGGCAATTTCTTAAAATAAAACAATGAGGTTTGCCACATCAGTTGATTATTTCACAAAAGATTTTTCTGTAACATGCAATGCTGTTTGATAGCCTTTTACTATCAAAACAGCAATAAAGAGATGTGTTGTCATCCAGGCTTTGTTGTTTCATTTATACAGCATAGGCAGAATAAATTTAGCATAATTCTTAAGGGTCCTAAGATTTTTTTTAATGTTAAATGGGCATTTACTTTAACTAAAGTTACCAGCTGCTTTAACCCCTAACAAGAGACGCAGCCTGTCCTTTGAAGCTTTGAAGTCAGACATTGACTTCTCCTCTTTATCTATGAATGTTCTAGATGACATCTTCTTCCAATAGAAGGCTATTTTGTCTATATTGAAAATCTGTTGTTTAGTGTTGCCATCTTCATCAATTAGATCTTCAGAATAACTTGCTGTAGCTTCTACATCAGCATTTACTCCTTCAGCTTGCACTTTTATAGTTATGGAGACATCTTCTTTCCATAAACTTCATGAAACAACCTCTGCTATTAATATTCAGATATATTAATATTAACCTTTGCTGTTATTTGAATATAATCTTCAAACTATTATTCTGTAGCTTTCTTATTTTTCTCAGCCTTCATAGAATTGAAGAATCGAAGAATAGAATTGTTAGAGCCTTGCTCTAGATGATTAGTCTTTGACTTAACCGTTGTAGATGGTTTGATCTATCCACACCACTCAAACTTTATCCATTTCAATAGTCAAGCTGTTTCACTTGCATTCACAGCTTGGCTAACTGGAGTCAAGAGGCCTAGCCTTCAGCCTGTCTCAGCTTTTAGCATGTTTTCATGACTAAGCTTGATTATTTCTAGCTTTTGGTTTAAAGTGAGAGATATGGGACTCTTCCTTTCACTTGAACACTAGAAGCTATTGTAGGGTTACATTAACCAGACTAATTTCAATATTGTTCTTTCTCAGGAAATAGAGGGGCCTCGGGAGATGGAGAGAGATGAGGGAATCAATGGTTGGTAGAACAGCCATAACACACACGTTTATTAAGTACATTGTTTTATATTGACACAGTTTGTGGCACCTCAAGACAATTACAAAGGTAACATCAAAGATTACAGGCCAGGTACGGTGGCTCACACCTGTCATCCCAGCACTTTGGGAAGCCAAGGCAGGTGGATCACTTGAACTCAGGAGCTCCAGACTGACTTTGGCAAACATGGCGAAACTCTATCTCCACAAAACATACAAAAATTAACCAGGTGTGGTGGCATATTGTGAGAATTACCATAATTGGCACAGAGGCAGGAAGTGAGCAGATGCTGCTGAAAAGTGGCTTTGGTAGACTTGCTTGTCACAGGGTTGCCACAAATCTTCAATCTGTAAACAATGCAATATCTGCAATACATGATAAAATGAAGTATGACTGTATATAGATTCCAATGTGAAATAAAAGAGGACTAAAAAGAAATTTATTTTGCCTGGATGAGTTGCTCAAATAAGTTATATTACTAAGTAGTTATAAATATAAGATGTAGTAACCAATGAGTTTATCGTTACTATGTGGACAAGACATTAGTGGCAAAGCATCTAGCTTCAGCCTAACAGAGGCTTAACAAAGCCCACAAACAAACTGTATTTTTAGCAATTATGTTGCAAACTATTTGGCCATCTGTTTCTCTTCTTTCCATATTGCTAATATTTATTGTGGTAAGCATTGGTCAGTGTTTACAGATACCACAAACCATTCTAAATAATTTAAACATTAAAAGATTTAATGTAAGATTTTTGGAAGACTCGCAAATAGGTTAGAGATGGAGATTCCAGGAACACCATAGACCTCAATCGGCTAGAGGGTTGCTTCTTCTGCCATGAAAAGAAAGTCAGGAAGTCAAGATGACACCACCACCTCTGCTGGCTGTACCACATCTGTGTGTTGTGATATGGGTCATGAGGCTGTCACCAGGAAGTCATGATTTCCCAGGTCTTACCTCTCCGCAGTCACAAAGCTAAGGACTCCACACAAGAAACATTCTATAGTTTCTGCAGGAAAAACAAAAAACAGAGAGAGAGAAATGTTTTTAAGACTGTGCTGGATAGGAGAAGAGCGAATAGCAGCAAAATGTGGCCACCATCTTGTCTTCCACTCCAGCTTTTCAAAGTTCACACACCATTTCTGATGGTGGAACCTAAATCGGCTTGTATCCTGGGTGCAATCGATGTTCCTTATCTCTCTGAATACTGAAAGGTAAACTAGAAGAAAGTGGGAGAAGATGAGTGAGTCAATCCAGAATATACACTGCACCTCCTCTCCCACACTCTTAAAGTTTAGTTATGTTGTGCTAGAAAGAGTGAACACTTAATTTATAAGGCCAAAACAAATTTGTAGATGCTGTGACGCTACTCTAATGAGCACCCCTCTCTCTTCACTCCAATTTAGGACTGAAGAAAATTCTCGATTCTTTCCTGCTACTTTCTGAACTATTCTCAATTATTTTCAGGAATTGCCCTTTTATCCTTCCATTAATCCAAAACTTTGCTTCCAAATTCATCTTAAGACCTTTTATAAAAGCTTTCTTGAAAATCCCCTCAAAACAGTGATAGTTTTCTTTTGTTATCTGGATTCCTAATTCCCCAGCAATCTATGGTCAACTGTTGTATGCTTAATTAAAAGAACTTGACTTTGTCTGTTCTAAAATCGTTTCAAATATGTTAAGCCTGTCCTCTCTATTTAGATAATAAAATTTTGAAAGACTAAATCATATATTGATTCCTCCTTTCAGATCCCAGAGAAACAGTTGCTTAGATACTTAAATTAATAAACCGATTTCATTTGTTTGGCTAAGGTAGCACCTTTTGGAAGTATCTCTAATTCTTTTATCTCAACACACAGGCTAAATAAATGGCATACAAAAGGCGTTTTTCTGCCAGAGCAGTGCAGAATACCTCCACCAAGCTTCATAATTTTGCTTAACCACTTAGCAACTTTCAACTTCCTAACAGAACAAAACACATCAGTTATTTAACTCAACTTCCTTTGTCTCTTGCAAAGCTGAAGCAAAAGATAAATAAAATATGTGTCTGCTGTCTTATTCACTTTTTTCTCTAAAAGACATCTCCCCTCCTTGCCTTTTCTACTAATCTAAAATAAAAGTTATTTATTATAACCGTAATAGATAATCATTATAAATATTTTGCAAAAACAGAAAGGTATCAATGATAAGAAAATCACTAACAATCCAGAAAAAGTATTTTAAGCATGTAAATATATAATTCTTTAGTATTTTATTGCACAATCAGTGGTGAATATAAAGTCACGTATAATTATTTTAAATACTTATTTTTCTTAAAGACAAAGGATTACATGCTTATTTTTAAATCTTGGAAAGTTTTTAATTTCAAAATTTACTTTTTGAATAATGAGTAACAATATGTGCATGCTAGCATTTATTTACTTACTTTATTTTAAGGCATTAGGAGCTGTTTCTATTGCCATATATTCTGATTAGACTAATTTGATTTCATAGACTGTACATTCAAAACAAATGTTACTGAGCTCTTACCACACATATGGACTCCATGGAAAGTAAATCGCTACTTTTAAAACAAATATTTTAGCCTCACAACTACATCTGTACCTCCTGCAGAAATCTTTTGTTTCTATTTTAATTTGAGCCTCCTTCAAAAAGGTTTTATTAGATCAAAGTGGATTACTTGATGGTGAAAGATTACGTGATGCTGAAATTAGGATTGAAATCATGATCTCCTTTCTTTTTTCTTTCTTTGTATTTTTTTTTTTTTTTTTTTTGAGATGGAGTCACCCTCTGTCCCCCAGGCTGGAATGCAGTGTCACAATCTCAGCTCACTGCAAACTCCACCTCCCAGGTTCAAGTGATTCAACTGCCTCAGCCTCCTGAGTAGCTGGGATAACAGGTGCATGCCACCACACCCAGATCATTTTTGTATTTTTAGTAGATACGGGGTTTCACCACCTTGACCAGGCTGGTCTCAAACTCCTGACCTCGTAATCCACCTGCCTTGGCCTCCCATAGTGCTGGGATTACAGGCCTGAGCCACTGCACCCAGCCCCAGTGTCTCCTTTCTGCAGAGTCTGCCTCTTAAAAAGCCATGATTATTCTTCCTAACCTCGACACAAATCAACCATTACTGTACACTCAGTACACGATATTTTATTATGATTATTATTATATAAATGCTATATAGAAGATATTCCCAACGTTTTTGAAAATTATAACACCAAAAGCCTTATTTAGTTGTTTATGCTTTTCTATTACTTCTCAGAATGTTGGCACATATCATTTTTTTTAATGGTTGTATGTTCTTACTCTCTTAGAAAATTTAAGTTTGAATAATTATTATTAGATGTGATCATTACTCATGGAATAGTCATGTTCCTACTTTGAGATACCTCCTTTACCTACTAAGGAAAGAAGACGATAGATGTACAAAAAAAAAAAATCACATTTTGTAAAAAAAAAAAAAGTTAACTACAGTAAGTAGAGGAGTCAAGGTGAAAGCTCAGGACATTTTTTCTTTTTTTCTTTCCTCTCTCTCTCTTTTTTTTTCTTTTTTGAGATAGAGTCTCGCTCAGTTACCCAGGCTGGAGTGCAGTGGCAAGATTCGGGCTCACTGCAACCTCCACTTCTCGGGTTCAAGAGGTTCTTCTCCCTCAGCCTCCTGAGTAGCTGGGACTACAGGCATCCACCACCACGCCAGGCTAATTTTTTTGTATTTTTAGTAGAGGCAGGGCTTCACCATGTTGGTCAGACTGGTCTTGGACTCCTGACCTCAGGTGATCCGCCCACCTCGGCCTCCCAAAGTGCTGGGATTACAGGCATGAGCCACCATGCCCGGACTCAGGACATTTTTTCTAAAGCACTTTCTGCAAAACAAAGACGGAGCCTTTATAGCTAAATGCAAAACTTACATTTGGACGACAGCTTAAGTGGGAAAAGATAGAATGTCATAAATTTGTGCAGAACAGGTACAATTAAATGATAAAAAGAAGACGAGAGTTACACTCTGTTGTTGCCATTCAGGGAGTAAACTGCATGCATCATGGCACGTACCAGTTGTCTGAAAATCATTGTTAGGGATCTGGGCGGTTGCTGTTGGTGGAAGAAATATCAGTAAAATCCTTTCTTTTTTTTTTTTTCATTCTATCTAACCTTTATGGAAGTTTTTTTTAATTTTTTTTATTTTACTTACCTTATTTTCTAAGTAAAATGACCTTTTAAAACCATAGCTTTTGTGGTTTTATTGGAAAAGAAACTTATTTTTCCATTTCTCCATTATGGAAGTTACCAACTCTCTAGCCAGTATTTACAGAAAAAAGGCTTTCATTCTATTGATCAGAAGACTATGTAAAGAGAGAGAGATCCAAGATGGCCGATTAACAACAGCTCAGGATTGTAGCTCCCAGTGAAAGCGCAGAGAGCGAGTGGACGCCGCACTTTCAGACGAATTTTTGTTGCCCACAGACTAGGAGATTCCCGGCGGAGGAGCC